>LPNX010535294.1:600752-675752 GCA_001517045.1 Pseudotsuga menziesii
TAAAGATCAAGCTCTCACCATCCAAAGAAGATCCCTCAAGTGATGAGGAATATGAAGAACTCAACTCTTGAAGAAACTCTTATCCACCTTAGCATTTGGATAAGAAACGATGCTATTATGAATGAAGAAGACGATGAAGCTAAAGGCTCAAGAAGGAGTCTACCCACGAAACAAATAAAGATAAGTATTCAATTGTCATTTAATGATATTATTTTTTATGCATTTGTTTATATTCAGTTAATGTATTATGCATGATATAATGTTTGCATTAATGACAGTATACTACTAATATGCATGTGAGGAGTATGTAGCTCATGGTGCTATACAACTCTCCATTGCTGCTTATCTAGAATGAAACCACTTTGCTAACATATTGGATTAGTGCACAATATCAATGTTGTCCTTGTAGAGATGGAAGGCATCTAGAAAAATTTTCGTGAGATATGGATGAATGTTGTATTGGCTAAAGTAGTTGCATGATCATATATTTATGCATAAGAACTTGCCAGTATGAATATTCCATATGAAATTTTTCTAACCATACAAATGCATTTGACTTACAGGAAAGATCGCATACATAATCACCTACAAGAAAAGAAGAATGAGACTTGTTCTAAAGAAAAAGTGACGATAGTTCAAGATGAAGAATAATATGACGAATGCAATGACATCATTGATGCAGAACCTTCAAGCTATGAAGAAGTAACAAAGAATAAAGGGAAGACCATTTCAAGAAGGGAAGTTCATAGTTCCATCATGCAGTAGATGTAAACATCATGGGATACAAGGAAAGATTCGTAGCACGAGGCTTCTCACAAAAAGAAGGCATAGACTACGAAGAGACATTTGCAGCCAGTGGGAGTTGAAAAACATACATGATGAGCTTGATGAAGATATTAACCTTTTCTACAAGGTTGAAGATGGGATTCTATACATTAGATGTATACATAGAATATTAGTAGCATAGGAAGCTACTTGTCACTCCAGTCCAGAATGTTTCAGTGCATAGAGTATGGAAGACAGAGGGAGTATGATGCTCCACTTCAGAGGGAGTAACTACAGAATATATTTAGGTTCGACATGGTATGATAGGATGGATAGATTACTGATGACTCTAGGATTTACTGAGAGTAAATTTTATTCCAACCTTTGCTTTAAGGTAGACCAGTGATGCTCCTGTTATGTGTCGATGCACTATTTTCTAGGCATGGAGGTGTGGTAGAATGTGGATGGAATATTCCTCAGACAAGGTAAGTATGCAGCAGAGATCTTGAAGAGGTTCAGGATGACGGACTGCAAGGCCATGACCACACCTATGGCATCAAACACGAAGCTATTGAGTGATGCTTCATCAAAGACATTTTATGCTATGATGTATCGTCAGATGATTGGGTCCTTGATGTACATGATGAATACGAGACTAGATATTTTCTTTGCTGTGAACACATTGAGACATGTTCACCTAATGGTTGCAAAGCATGCAGTAAGCTACCTGAGGGGTAGAATTTATTATGGTCTCAAGTATGAAGCGAATCAAAAGATTAACTTGGAAGGTTATGTTGATTCAGACTAGGCAGGTAGTGCACTTTAGGGTGTTGCTTTAGTATGGGATCATGTGTGATATCTTAGTTTAGCAAGAAGCAGTCCTGTGTGGCACTGAGTACAGTTGAATCAGATTATGTCGCAACTTGTTCAGATAATTGTGAGTTAGTATGGCTGAGGAAGCTACTGTTTGATTTATTTGATCTCTAGTTGATGGTACTTGTATACATTGTGACAACCAGAGTTGTGTGAAGTTTTCAGATAAATCGGTGTTCCATGACAACTCGAAGCATATCGAGATCAAGTATCACTATATTAGGGATATGGTGCAAAGGGGAGTAGTGAAGCTCCAGTATGTTGCAACGAAAGATTTGGTAGCTGATGTGTTGGCAAAGCCATTGGCTAGGGTGAAGTTTGAGTAATTCAGGGAGAAGCTTGGTGTTCTCCAGATCAAGGTTCCCTCGAAGGGGAAATGATGAGACCCAGATCCATTCTAACATGGTGAGAGGATTGGTTCCTTCCATGGTCAGATGTAAGGGATGAGCCATTATGTCATGGTTAGAGGATTGGTTCCTTCCATGTCATATGTGAGTGTTGATCCATTCTAATGTGAATATAGGATTGGTTCCTACATGATCAGAAGTAAGCATTGAATGTCATTCTTGGAATGGAGGTGCCTAGTCAGTTACCAGGAATACTCAGTCTAGGACTAAGGGCCTTTATGATACAATTGTAATATGTAGTCTTACATGATCAGATGTGAGCGCATGGCCATTCTAATGTGATTGAGGGATTGGTTCCCACTTGATTAGATATAAGGGCTGATGCCATTCTCTGGGAGAATGGAGGCACCTGGTCAGTTACTAGGAAAGCTCAGTCTAGGACTGAGGGCCATTCTGATGTGACTGTAGGATTGGTTCCTACATGATCAGATGTGAGTGTAGAGCCCTTCTAACATGCATGCTGGATTGGTTCCTCGCATGGGCAGATGTAAGTACAGAGCCCTTCTGACATGCATGATGGATTGGTTCCTCGCATGGGAAGATGTAAGTGTAGAGCCCTTTTGAACATGTATGTTGGATCAGTTCCTCACATGTGTCGAATGTAAGCATAGAGCCTTTTTGAACATGTATGTTGGATTGGTTCCTCACATGTGTCAAATGTAAGTGCAGAGCCTTTTTGACATGAATGTTGGATTGGTTCCTCTCATGGTTAGATGTAAGTTCTAGGGATTTATGACAGGGTTGTGGGATTGGTTCCCACATGGTCATATGTGAGTGTTGGGCATGCCTTTCTGATATGATTATAGGATTGGTTCCTACAGGATCAGATATAAATGATGGGCAGGCCATTCTGACTTAGCGTCAGATATAAGCGCTGAAGAAGACCTACATAGAGGCTAGGCCTACAACCAGCATGAAAAAGGGCTATCTCTATAGAACTTCCTGTGACGAGAAGAATCATGAGACAACACCCATGATGATCCAGTGATGATGATCCAACAGAGATGATCCAAATTCAGAGATGATGCTCCAAAGATGATCCAGATTGAGTGACGATCTAGATCCAGTGATGATGATCTAGATTGAGTGATGATCCAAATCCAAATGAAGATGACGAGAACTCAATGATGATCCAGATGATACAGAGAAGAAGACTTGTGCTGATAAATTGTGTCGAGAGAATACATTCCTAGTTAAGAGGGAGTGTTGATGTAATTGTAACTTCAAAATGTATTCATCTGTATATCTTATGTATTGTACCTTGATGTTTATTCTGAGATGTGTCTGTAATTTAATTGATTCATGTCATACCCCTATCTTTATTCTGGGAAGTTTTTGTAATGTAACAAGTCATGCTAAGTCATTTTGGGTAACCCTCCTATTGGTCAAGGGTTAAAGTCCCTGTAGTTGTGGGGCCCTAAAGTTATTAGAATATCCTAGAGAAGTCAACCCTAGGTGAGTCATTATAAGTCGGGGCAATAGTCCCCACCATTGTGTTAAGGATAAACCTCCTTTTTGGTTGGACGAGGAAAAGTCCCCACAAGTTGTGTGCACTAGGGTTATTCGACACTCCCAGAGATGTCGGCTCTAGTAAGTAATTGTTAAGCGAGGCCGACATGTTGGAGTGGGTTTCAAGTGAACGAAATAATATAAATAGAGAGTGAGTCTCTCTATTTATCACACACACAGTCACTCATTGGGCCGCATGAGTGAGAGAGGAGTTACTGGGATCAGAGAGAGAGACTACTGCTATTGGGATATCATCTTTATGTTTTCGAGTTTTAATTTTGGTGCTGATTCTATCTCTGAGGAAGTTGCGGTGTTTTTTCCTTTATGGTTTCCCCGAGGAAAATTCTTTGTGTCTCTTGTCTCTTGTGTTTTATTGTTGTGCATGTTATTCTCTCAGTTAAATATCCTAAGATCATAATTCTAGCTTGAATGATAAAAATATAACAATTAATATGCATTTCATATAACCTTTGATATATATATATATGTATGATATATTGCTTGAATAAGTAGCTCTTTGTAGGTGAAGAGAAACAACCCTAGAAGATTTGGAGAATATTGAAGCAGGAGAAGACAAATCTTGGATAAACTATCATAAACCGGGTAATCCAAACTCTCTTCCTATTCCTCTTTTATTCTCTGTAAAAGCTGATTTTATGAAAGTGTCTTTATAAGTTGGTAACACCAGACCCTAGGTTACAAGGGTGTATTGTCTTGTATAATAGAACTGGTGACTCCACTGAGGAGTCTATCCTGCTTTGGGTCCATCCTATAGGTCCCTTTACCAGTCTTTGTTCTGATTGTGATTCTGTGTGTGATTATTTTATCCTGTCTTTTGATTTACAGTGTAGTATGCTCAAAATCCTCTGCTAGTTCTTTTTCCTTTGAAATTTTTTTAGTAGTACACGTAGGTTGCTTTGTGAACAATTTCATGTGTGACCTTGTACACATGGTTTTCTATCTAAGACAGTCACATGCCGTATGTGTGTTTCCTAAATACATAGCCATGTGTGTCCTATAGCAACTTATAAGTTGGATAGCATTTGCTTGTCCTTGTCTCTTTGGATTTTGAGTTGTTTGGGAGTTTTCTGTTAATGGCATGACTCTGTGAGTCTGAAGTCTTTGTGTCACATCGTTTTCTTGGTCATCAAACCTTTGAGCTTTTTGTTTCAAATTCTTTCATTTGTGAAGTGTAGATGGTACTCTTGCTTGGTCTATAGGTTGAGTGTCTGTGTCTAGGTCAGTGATCAGGACTTTACATGCTTTATACTCTATGTTGCATCTTGTAGTATTAGTTTGACACTTTTTCTTTTGTGAATCTAGCAAAATTTTATAGTGGTTAGTTTCTCCAAGTCAAGATTTGTTCTAGTCTTCTTCCTCTTGGTTGAAGTAGGTCACTTTGGGATCCTTTTGTCTCATTTTCACTATATATATGCTTAGAATAGTCAAATTAATCAAGTTGCATTTATTTGCATTATAGTATTTTGAAGTTATTTGAAAAGAATAGACAAAAATATTTTGCATTAGGTTGCACATAGTATTGCTTTTCGTTATTTTTCAAGAAAATTTCAAAAAAATCATAAAAAGTCTTGTAGTTTCTCATACTTAGCTTTAAGTTCATTAACTTGCATTTATAAAAAGAAAAAGAAATTTGGTTTAAGTATTCACAATATACTTTGAAATTTTTTTTATGCATCATTTTTTGTTTTCTTATTGAGTCTACAACATCACACTAGTTTCACGCCATCTACCTTTTGACTAAAAACAACCTACTAAAAAGAACGATATAATTTAAAAATTATTAGTAAGTTTTTATTTTTAGGCTCTTTCACCTACTAGCTTAGGCTAGACTTGTGGGATAGGGATTTTAACTCTCCACAAGTACTAAATTGAAATCATAGTTGGCTAACCACTAGGTAAACCCTTTTCTATGTTGGTTGCATCTGGGAAGCTCCTCTCAAACGATATTTAAGCATGAGGCTGCCTAGAGGCTTGGACTAAGGAGATAACCCTCTTATTCCTTGTCAAAGCATAGACCAAGATTTTTTCACATCTAGGGACTTCTCTCAATACCACCTCTTGAGCCCCATGCAGTGCCGATGTTGACAAGGTTTCAGGATTTTCTACCCTGCCCATGCATACGAATCAGGCTTGCGCCTATCCCCCCAGACTATCAACATAGTTAGTGTATTGTTTAGTCTCTTTGACATATAGGGTTCATACACAGGTACACCAAAAGGCTATTTATGGTTGACCTTGGATGGGCTTGGAAGGTAACCCCGCTAGAAGGTGTGGGAGGGAGGTTGGGTGATTCCTCTGCTTGTGCCTAAGAACATATACAGGGATTGTTAACCCAAAAATATCCCACTAAGCTCTTACTGACCTACACCACCCAAGGAAACCATCTCACAACCCTCATATCCCTCCATTAGACCCCCACACCCTCAAAATAGCCTAAGGATGAAGAAAAGGGCTTAAAAACCCCAAAATAGAGCCCAAAATAGCCTCCTAAGAGCTAAAGCCCTAAAAAAGGGGCTAAAGTTAGGGTGGAAGGGGCTAAAATCCCAAACAAGGGGCTAAAGCCCTGACCAAGGGCTTAAAACCCTAAAACCCCTTGGAAAAGCTATAAAACGAGGGTGGGGGGTCACTCTCAAAACACTCCTCCCTTGCATACTGTTATGATGCCCAAGTGGATGCCTTGAGACACATTTGCCTCTCAAGCCACCCACATTCCCTCTCCTCCATTCCCATTGAGCCATTGCTCCCCATACAAGAGAGAGGAGTGCTTCCACAAGCTAGGGCATGGTGGCCCATTTCCACTAGAGAAGGTATAACCATGTTTCATGTTTTATTTCTTTATTGTTTAGTTTGCTTTGGTTTCTAACTCCTATTTCATTTGTAGGTTTTGCTTAGCATTGTTTTGCAGGTTATTGTAGCTTAGGATTTGTTTTGAAGGTTATTGGAGGCGGAACCCTAACCTCTTGTGTGCATAGGGGTTCACCATTGCTACATTTTCATTTTCTGCTCAAATTTTAGCTTTTGTTTATGTTATTTACATTACGTTTTCATTTTCTACATTTACCCACTAGCAGGAACCTACCCTTCTATCCTATAGACATAAGGGAGCCATTCCTACCCCTGTAATAGGGAGAAATCCTTACTACAAAACTAGTGACCATACCAGGTCGATCCCACAGGATCCCTGGGTTTATTTTTCAAAGTTTTAGTTTTTAGTTTTGTTTTTTTCCCTAGTTTAGTTTTCCATTAAATATAGCTTAGATTCTTGTTTATTTACATTTATAGTTATTTATGAGCCTCATCAAGGCCAATCCAATCCCATTTGGCCACAATACCAGTTACTGTTGGCCATTCTGTGGTTTGCAAATCACTCAACTGTGCAAAAATGGTCGAATCGAATTTCTGAAAATTCACCTGTGTTCGGGCTCATTTTCTTCCCAAATAGTTGATCCAATTATGAATATACTCACAATTAGGGGTAAAAGAGCCCATTTCTGAAGTGGGTTTTCAACCATTTGAGGTAATTCCTCATGATTTGATCAGAATCCACTTTGAAAAAACAAGACTTTTATAGGTGCGTGACCCATTTTTGGGCTTCACTATTTGTTTTCATAGGGACTGTCAGTGCAGCTCAGCTGCCTCTATTCAGCACACCATTTCAATTTCAGTTTATGTTTATGCTTTCAGCAATTCATTTCATGAACAATGTGTAAATGCTAAGTAAACATTAATGGCTTAATAAAATGAACCTAGTATAACTAAAATCAACTTAAAAACATATTGTCTTGCTTCCCCTTCTTCCTCTACCCAGTCATCACCCTTAGAGGTATTTTGGGATATGACAAAGGGAAAGATCATATCTATTTAGGCACTCCACTATATTGTTCCAAACCATTAAAACTAGGTGACCTGGAAGGTAGAGGGGGTAGAGAAGGAGGGCTTCTCACGACGCTAAGCGTCCTCCCTATTGACCAACCTAGCATTCGGGAGGTGACTTGAGGATCTACGGATGGGCTTAGTCTCATTGTGTTGAGATCCTAGCACCTTCTCTTGGTTGAAGTGGAATATCAATGTGAGGTAGACATCTAGTTAGGCCAGCAAACATTTAGGGTTAATCACTGTATTTGTTAACAATTTCTGATTATTTATGTTTGCATACACAACCACAATGACATGAAATATACCATGACGAATTCATAAACCATTTGCAGCAACCAAATATTGGAAAAACAAACACACAAATACACCATACCAACTAATTAACCCAACTCAGTTCATGATGCTGAGTGAGCCTTAAAATTTACTAACTTACACTAAGTACAAACAAATTTGCAATCTTTGAAGACATAAGTCCCTGACTGCTTCAACTATGGGAAGTACTTGGGCACTACCCAGAAAATCATTGTGAGGAGTACCATAGGAACCCCAAAGTAGCTGGCCACTGAGAGGAATTGCCAAGCGAAACGGGAAAAGACCCCTTCCGATTGAGTAGAAACACCTATGAGGAGCAAGCCAAGCGCTGTCTTTTGGCAGTCTTGGTGGTCGAGTGACCCCCTGTAGCCAATAGGAATCCATTGAAACTGGGGTCCAAATATCATTCCCACCAAGTTTCAGACATAAAATCTAACACAATTGATCCTACACATTCTTCCTCACACCTAAGAGGCGAACCACCACCATTTGGAACACTCAGTCGACACCATCGAAGCCGTTCTTAGCGATCTCCCACACCATTAGAGGGCCACACAGACTCTGATTCTGATTCAGATCCATATCAGTCTGAACCAGGCCTCCATATTGCACCATCACGCCCCATGGATAGTGCAAATCTGGATCCATTTTTCGGCATACCCATAGCAAGTGGACCCATGTCCACATCACAACCTGTCACCCACAACCTTGCAAGTGGCCCAAGCACAGTCATGTAGACTGTCATTATTTAGTTTCCACCACCTATAGTGAGCAACCAAGCTATCCCACTTGCAGCACATGGGGGCAGTGGCCCTTCCACACACACTGCCCCTCCTACAACATAGGGGGGTAGCGGACTGTCCACTTACATTGCCCCTACTGTCATATATGGGGGAAATGTCCCTACCACTCATATTATCCCATTCACAACACTTGGGGGAATTGGCCCATCCGCAATGGTGCCACCGCAAGAACCCCAAGTTGTGCAAATGCATTATGCACCTGCAAACCCCACCCTCGTTGCAGCCCCATCCTAGATCAACTTGGGGTCAAATCTTCCCTTCATGGCTCATCTTAACTTTCCTGATTTGGCTAGATTAATGAACGACCCCATCCGCCACCAAGCGTTTTGGCCACCCATGCCAACTAAGTTGACATCATACATCCCCAAGTTTGAAGGCAAAGCAAGGGAATGTCCCCAAAACCACATAATGACATTCCATCTATGGTGCTCATCAAACAACATTGTAGATGACTCCATCAGGCTGAGGCTATTCCAATGCACCCTTACAGGTGCTACAGCCAAATGGTACATTGAGCTACCACAAGCCAAGTATCCATACTTTAACTCCTTAGCCTTAATGTTCCTACAGTATTTCCAACTCCCCATCAGATGTGACGAGGGGGTGGAGATCCTGCTATCCTATCATCAAAGCACTGCCACTCATATAACTAACCATATCCATGAGTGGTGGCGATGTCGCAGTCTATCCAAAATCCAACTTGACGATAGGATCTTCTTGGATCAATTCCTTAAGACCTTGCTCCTGCCCATAGCAAAGGACATCGCATCTGAACATCCCCACTCCGAAGAAGAGGCCATATTGAAGGCCCAACAGTTTGACCTTATATATGCTCAGTCTAGATACTTGTACACTATCAATCCAAATGCTCCTCATCTGAGTACCTCCTACCATGAAACACCAGGGGCATCCCACGATGCGTACAACATCATAGGGTTGGTCTCCCAATAGCCACAGCCTCGACCAACACAACTTGTTGTTACACCACAACCAAGCAACACTGCTAGTGTTTCGTACCAAAACCAAGCTCCGAACTATGCAAGAATGATGTCTCAGTCCGGAGCAACAATTTCCTACGCACAACTTGCACCACTGAAGCAGGCTCAAGCCATGACTTGGAAACCACAATAGTATGTGGGGCAAATGCCCAAATTTGTGGCACCACCACCCCCACAAATATACTATGCACCACTAGTGAAAGTAGTTCAAGCCCCCATCCCCACCCCACCTGCTCCATTGGGACAAGTGTTCACACAACAAAAACGTCCCAACCAGCTTGCCCCCAACAATCAACAAGGGCAAGCTAAAAATAACTGGCCCTGCAACCAAGGCAATAATCAACTGTAGGGAGGTGGTCAACAACCGAACCCTCCCAAAAATGCCATGGCAAACTGGCCAGCCCAAAATGCCTGACGATAGAATGCACCAAGATGCAATGCTCCATTGCGCACAAACCAACCACTCATAATCTATGATGTTTATGGAAATTTACGTTTGAGTGTCCCCTCATGGCTCATACTAAGCAGGCCATTCAAAATGAGGCCCAAAAGGCCACCAATGCTCCCAATCAAGCCCAACCCAACCCAACACCACAAGGAGCTCCTCCCATGGTGCTTCAAAACCCACTACCAGTCCAAGGATTGGTGGTAACCGCTCCCCCTCCCCAGGCCAATCCCAACACTCTGGGGGCACCGCCCATGGTTGAAACAGGTGTTCACCACCTGCTAGCCATGACCACTGAAGAGGTCAACTTACAGACTAGACAATATCAGTACGGTACCACCACTGAACCTGCTGACTCATCAGCAGCATCCATGTCTAAGACAACCAACCTACCTCTCCAGTTACCCTCGTTCTTGTGCCCCCCCATATGCAGAATTGCCAATAATGCCACAACTAGTGCTGTAGTCAACTATAGCATTGTGGATGATTTGGCCCAAACGCCAACCTCCATGTCCGCTCTTGAGGTACTTAAAACATGCCCAACGCTATGGAAAGCCTTACTAGTTTCCCTAGGGGAAGTAGACCCCTTCGACTCCAAGTTGATCACATTTGACACAAAGAACGAGGAACCGCGCATTCCATCCACTATTTCCTTCCAAATCCTAGTGTCCATCATAAATTTGGTTGTGCACCAGTGCATAGTGGATGAGGGGGCATCCACGTGCATCATGTCTACTTTGGTTTGGTAGAAACTTGGATCACCAATTCTGCAACCGTCCTCCATAACTCTGTGAGTTTACGATGGACATCCCACTAAATCCCAAGGAATCCTCCCACATGTCCCCATCATGTTAGCCAGGAAGACAGTCCTGATTGGCATCGAGGTCGTCAATGCTCAACTAGACTACAACCTCCTCCTTGGAAGGAGTTACATCTATGCCATGCGAGTAGTCACATCAAATGTCTCCTGTCTCATGATGTTCCCCCATGAAGGGAAGATTGTGATGGTTGACTAGCTTACTTATCATGATCCCCAAGGGTTAACAGCACTAGCCAACGTTATCCCGACCATCACCACCATTGAGCCGCAAGGGATGAACACACACACCAATGTCGTCCCTACAATTAACACCACGGTTGGAAAAACACCAGCCTCCCCATTGTTGAATGTGGGCCCTGGGTTGTTTTCCAATCCCACCATGACGGATCCTTTCCCGTCAATGTTTCCACCGCTGACACAAAACGAAACTGTGGACTTGTGCATGGTCTCATCTAGCACCACTGCAACCAAACAACAACCATAGCCACAGCCCCAACCACAACCACAACATCATCCGCAGCTGCAACACCACCCGCAGCAACAGTATTACTTGCAGTCGCAATAAAAAATGCATCCCCACATGCAACTAGCCAGGAGTTATGTGGGCTCATCCCCAGTCCATAAATTTCCCTTCCTCTTTCCCCCACCCAGTGTCATGAGTAAGCCGGTCATGGCCACCTTAAGCCTGCCCAACTTTACATTGCGAATTCCAGTGTGGTATCTTGATCCACCAGCTCAACCAATAATTCCACAGGTTGTCTTAACCCCGGTGCAACTGATTGGGGTTGAGTGTCACTCTCCACCCAGTCCAAACAAGCCAACCACTGCACCTACACCAGCACAACCCCAACCCAAAAGAGCTAGGGGCAAGAATACCAAAACCACCGCAGAGCCACGACAAGTCCCACCTTGCATCGTCTATGAGCAATAGGGCCATCCAACTCAGAACTGCCCTGAAATCCCAATGATCCGTGTGCATCTAGATGCCATGGATACAAATGAAAACATCCCCATGGCTAAACCCCCAACCGCGCCAGTAGTCAGGAACAAGGCATTGAGGGAAAACCATGCTTGCACCCTTTGTGGCTTGTATGGACATTACTCCCACCATTGCCAAGACCTGCCTGAATTTTGAACGGCTCTCGCTGACCTCTGTCACCATTCCCTTGAGTCTGAGATCACCTTGATCAAAGAAGTTCACCCACCACCTCCTTCATCAGACACCATGTCCTTTTACATGATGTCCAGTTCCACTGACCCACTCATCTCCTCCTCAACCGATGGTCCATCAGACCTGTCTCTTCGTTGCTTCAGCAACAATGAGGAAATACTTGAAGCTTTGACCACCTCAAAATACCCATGGGATGACATGCACCATCGCTCATTCTTACTCCCTGAAGAACTTATGTCGCAGTCTAACCAGTTTTCCTTGGATACCAAAGATTTCATCCATGGGAAGGTCGATTGGTTCAAGAACCCAATCCCAGCATCATATGCCTTCGAAGAAGGAAATATGGTGAATATTTCACCAACCATTAAAATCGACATCTCAACCAATTCTAAGATCGTTGAAGAAATCATGTTGGGGGCATCTTTCTCCCCGGAAGAAGTCGATGCCTACACAGCTCTCTTCCAAGAATTCTGCGACATCTTCGCCTGGTCTTACAACGAGATGCCCAGCCTAGATACATCCATCGTGGAACACCACATCAACACATGGCTTGATGTGGCTCCCATATGCCAAAATCAATGGCCCATCCATCCATCCAAAGTGGCTGTGGTGAAAGCCGAGATAGAGAATCTGCACATAGCCGGCTTCATTTATCCCATTTTCATACACCACTTGGGTTTCTAATCCTATTCCCGTGAATAAAAAATAGCGTACCATTCACATTTGCACAGACTTCTATGACCTCAATGGGGTGTGTCCCAAAGACAACTTCCCCACACCCTTCATCGATCATACCATCGATGAATGCACCAAACATGAATCTTTTTCCTTCATGGACGGTTTTTCTAGATATAACCAAATCCAAATCCAGAAAGAAGACCATTATAAGACGACATTCACAACCCCATGGGGCAAATTTACATATCAAGTCATGCCCTTTGGCCTAAAACATTCTAGAGCCACCTTTGAGGATGCCATAACACAATGCTTCCGCGACCTCATTCACATTATGTTGGTTTGTTTTGACAACCTCATCGTGCGGTTGTAGAAGCAAACACAACACATAGATGACTTGCAATAATTCTGCATACAATGTCGCCAGTACAGAATCTTCTTGAACCCATTCAAGTGTGTTTTATGTGTCCCCACGAGCCATATATAAGGATTCATTGTCACACAAAGGAATGACTACTGATCCTTGGAAATTCCAAATGACTTTCCCTCTAACATCACCCCTTTGAGTGACAACATTACAACTTGTATTATAGTCTTTCCATTTTTTGTTTTACACATTTTTTTTTCAAAATTGAGTCTTATGTATCATTTCCTCTCATTGCTTCAAATGGAGCACACCTCAAACCGATATGTGGGATTCACAGATGGAACAAGCAGATGGTCTCTGAACTTCGCCTCGGCTGCATGGGTAATCTACTCCCCATCGCACGAGTTGGTCCACATCGACAGAATATGCGTGGGAACCACAACCAACAACCAAGAGAAATATGATGGTGCCATTGGCCTCTTGGCTGCCACTCTTCAGATAGGAATTCACCATCTTGATGTCTTCTTAGACTCCCAACTTCTTTTTTCTCAATTGAACAACCACTATTGAGTACAGGATCCCTGCCTCTTTATAAAGTACCTGCACGCTAAACAGATGGTTAGAACATTTGAATCCATCACATTCACACATGTTCCCAGAAACCTCAATAGTGTCACATATGAAATGGCTAACGATATTCTAAATTGGCACATCCACAACCGCATATAGGAAACATACAACCATAACATCATGCATAACTATGTCCAAAAATGCACACACAAGTGTAATAATACATCACATAGACATTTGCATTCCACCTCATCATAAAAATACTCACATAATAAAAGCACATCCACGTGTGTAAAAATATATATATAGATAAATAGATAAGTCGCATGTCCAAAACATGTCAATACAAAATGAGAATCCACATATGCTTTCTCAACAGGATATACATAGCGACACAAAAACTCCTAAGTGCACAAATGCACTTGGGGCAGCACCATCAACTGCCAATTCAAAGTCACCCGGAACCAGTTCGAGACACCTCTCACACCTCTGGGCTCAAATTTATATCTCTTTATGAGACCATCGTCTCATGTTGAATAAATTAATTTTAGGACCATTTCCCACAAGTCACCTCGATTTACGAAGCCATGACATGACGATGCAAGTGTCTATGGACCTATACTTCTTTCACACTTCTTGACCGCTACTCATGTGAGTTTTCAGGCCACCACCCATTAAGGAATGTAATTTTATCTTTTATTTTGTATTTTTAACACATAGATTGTCTTTTCTTTTTACCGCACCTTACGCGGACCTCTGGACCATTGTCCACAAAACAATTTCTTTTCTTGCATGTATTTGGCATATAAGTGCCCCCGGACTTGCACTCACATCGCATATAGTCATGTTCATCCACCATTACACACACACACACTCTCCCGACCTCTGTCCAAGAGCCACCTCAGTTTGCGTGATGTGGTTAAACCTTGCTCTGTTTTTCTTCTTTCTATCATTAGTTTTAGTTTACTATTTTATTCTTTACATTTACGCTTTATTCTCTGCATTTACCCACTAGCAAGAACCTACCCTTCTATCCTACAGATAGAAGGGAGCCATTCCTGCCCCTATAGTAGGGAGAAATCCTTACTACAGGGACGCAAAGTAACTGTCTCTCAGCTTTCTTCTAGAAATCATATCTTACACCCTGTGTGTCTACTTTGGATTTAGGAAATTTTGTAGTGAGTGTTGTGTGGTTTTTTTGTGTTTAGTCTTCCTTAGGGTGTGCGAAGAGTCAATTTTTTAATATTGGGGGACCAACCTCTTAGAAGGTCAAGAAGGTTGCAAAACCTTCCTCTAGCTACTATAGTGGTGCCTCCACTGCCCCCTCAAAGGCGGAGATTAGATACAAACAGTTCTTTTGAACCGATAGGAATCAGTGAAGTTCTAGGTGAACCAAAACTTAGGAAAAACCAATTTGATACAACCACAGTAGAGATAGAAGACTTGCAGGCTGATGAGTTTGAAGAAACATTAATTCACCTCTTACTGACTTAAACAATCCTGTGATCTTCTAGGTTCTTCCATTTGATTCACCTATGATTGGTGTTCCTATGAGCAACATTATGGCAAGATCTATGGAGGGTATGTCTACCCCTACCTCAGCCTTATCAGTTGGAGGAGTGCCACTTCCCCATGTAAGTACTCCTAGACCAACTACACCAGCTACATCTTTATCAACTAGCAGTCGGGTGGTTTAGCCTCTAACTTCCTCAAATGTAGCAGGCCCTTCTGGTGGGGTTGTCACTAGGATTCCTAGTGCTCCTTTTGATTCACCCTCTTTTGCACACACTTCTCAAAGTTGTCCTATTGGATCCTCTTCATTTGTTCAGGGATTTCCATGGAATGGGGGGAACAGTGTCCCATCCACTCTTCATGTAGGCCCTATACCTACATATATGGGGATGCAGTTTGGAAATACCAACACCTATGGTCAAGGTTTCCAAACTCCTATTTCAGCTCCGTTCACGAGCTCTCCTTTCTCTCTTTTTAGCTGAGGGATACCCGCTCCAGTCTTTCAGACTCCAGTTTCATCTGGAGGAGCTCAAACTACCTATACTACACCACACATAATTAATCCACTATCTTATGGGTGGAATCCATTTCAAAGTAGTCCAACTACTTCACAACAGGTATCTAGGGAAAACCCTACCTTCACATTTGGGAACTAGGTGGCAAGTCCTTCTATCTCTCAAACTTGTACTTTTCAGTCTTTGGTTAGGCCCAAAATTTCCTTTCTGGCAACTTTGAACTTGCCAGAAACATAATGCTATGTGGCCACCTGTTCAAACTAAGATACCTTTTGACATTCCCAAGTTCAAGGGAAAAACTAGATAAGATCCAGGAGCTCATGTCACCACATTCCATTTATGGTGCTCTTCCAACTCACTAAATGGTGACACCGTTTGGTTGAGAATGTTCCAAAGGAATTTAAATGGTGCTGCAGCAAAGTGGTATATCAAATTCCCCTTTGCTGCATTTGATAGTTTTTGGGACTTAGCAGAGGTATTCTTGAACCACTTCCAACTTCCTATCTGGTATGATGCCGACATAGACCTCTTGTCTACTTTTAGGAAATATAAATCCACTCATATTTCAAATCATATCCAAGAGTGGTGAATAATGAAGAGGCTTATAAAATATACCATCTCCCCCCCCCCCCCCCCCCCCCCCGAGTTTCTATTAGAGTGGTTCCTTAAGTCTTTGTTTCCTTATATATATAAGGATGTATCCACTTCAGGGGTGACTACTGAAGAAGAGGCCATCCTCAGGGCCCAGTAATTGGAATTGATATATGCCCAGTCTGGGATATTATATGAAATTATACCCGAGGCACCACGGTCTTCCCATAGTGTTGAGAAACCCAAGCTTGGACCCCATGCCGATGGTGTGGTTGGTTCAGTAAGTTCTCCCACTGTAGAATCTTTGGTCAAACAACTCCATGAGTTATCTGTCAAGTAGTCTATAGTGGAGGCAGCCAAGGCTGCCCCATCACCCCAAAATGAAATTTTTTTTGTGCAATCCTCTCAGAAGGGAAATCTGTAACCTGATGGGAAGAAGAAGAAGGGGAAGAAAGGTGAGGGAAACCAAAACAAGACTAAACACACAAATAATGTTGATGGGGGGAAAAAATAAAATAATAAAGTGAAATTTCCCTGTAAGTTGTGCCAGGGAGATAATTTGACTCACAAATTTCCTCTCATGGAACAAGCTTAGAAGCTGCTCAAAACTCAACAACCGACTGTTCTGAAGGATCCTTTTCCCAAAGGACGGAATTCAACTTCTGTTTCTAATGTAGATAGGGACACTTCGGGTGCCCCTCCTGACCAAAATTATATCAACATTGTATGATCTAGTACCTTGATCCAAACAAGAAACAAAAATTATGAGATGGAGTCTCCTCAGAAGGGTAAATCTGTTGGGGAAACCTCTAACCCTCTCACAATCGAAAATCCTGCTAATCCAATGCCCAAAATATCGAAGGGTATATTTAAAAAGGAATTTCACAAACCAAAATCTAGGGCTACTTATAACTACTCAGTAGTGGAATATTTGTCCCAAACTACTTGTGCGATGTCCACATTGGAAGTGCTTTAGAGTTGTCCTGCTTAGTGGGATGCCCTTTTAGCAGCTTTAGGAAACATGGATTCTTCGAGTTTGATAGAAAAGTTCAATTTGAAAGATGTTAAAATACACCTACCATATTATGTGGCCTTATCAGTAGATGTCATCCAAGGGGGAAAAACCATTGGACACATAGCTATTGATGAGGGTGCTTCCACATGTGTCATGTCTCTTTCTTGTTGGAAAGCATTGGGTTTCCCAAAGCTAGTTCTTTCAAACATCTTTATTACTACTTTCAATGGTAGTTCATTATATCCACATGGTATCCTACAATATTTTGAGATTAAGTTTGCGGGGAAAGCAGTGTCTGTTGAAGTAGAGGTGATTGATATCCCACTAGAGTATAATTTTCTTCTGGGAAGAAGCTAGAATTACGCTATGTGTAGGATTGCTTCAGCTATCCTTCAAGTGGTGGTTTTTCCACATGAAGGAAAGTTGGTTACTATTGACTAACTCAATTTCACTTGAAGGGGTCGTTCGGAAACGAATGAGTCCATAGTACCATTGGTTGATCAGGTTAAGCCTGCTATAGAGATCTTGGGGGATGGAATGTATTCATCATTAATGGGAACATTTGATATCCTAGCCCCGATAAACTATCTAGGTTCCACGAGTGTAGGTAAGTATATCGCAACGGTTGTCGATAGAAATGATCCTTGGGTCCTTCCTACCTATCACAAACCTCAAGTTCCCTTATCAGCAGTAGAAGTGGCTTACCAATCTATTGTTAACACTACTGTTGATCCAATTTCGACTCCTTCTATAGTATTCGAGGAGTTGGATGAAGCTTATCTTCCTGCTTGGACAGAGAACTCTTTATATTCTGATGACTGCTTAGACATGGTTTTTCCTTCAGACAAATCCATTTTGGAAGCTATGAGTGGGAAAGAAAATATTTGCGAAGATATTCACCATAGATCCTACTTCCTTCCAGAGTTAAGTAGAATTGAAAACCAGGAGTTCCATGTGAGACTAGAAAATGATGTTGATTTACCAATTAATCCCTTACCAATGGAGGGAATATTTGTCAGGGGAAACATGGAAAAATTTTCTGTTACTATTCCTATTAACATCTCTGTGAACCCCGACATCATTGGAAATGTATATATTGGTGCAAACTACTCTGTGGAGGAGATTGCTATGTATGCTACCTTATTTAAGGAGTTTCACGATGTTTTTGCTTGGTCATATGAGGATATTCTAGGCATTGATCCATCAATTATCGAACATGAAATCTGAACCTATCCTGACACTAAATCAGTTAGACAAAATAGTAGACTAGTTAACCCACGTAAGGAGGTAGTCGTTAAGGCCAAAGTGAAAAAATGCTAAAATATGGTTTTATCTACCCTATTGATTTGATAGAATTGGTATCCAACCCTGTTCGTGTTGATAAGAAACAATGAATGAGACGTGTATGTACATATTTCCGTGACTTGAACAAGGCATGTCCCAAAGACAATTACCCTACACCTTTCATAGACCAAATCATTTATGCTTGTGCAGGGAGTTAAGTGTTTTCTTTTATGGATGGTTTCTCAAAGTATAATCAAATTCAAATTAAGCTGGAAGATCAGCATAAAACAACTTTTATTTGTGCTTGGAGTACCTTCACATGTAGGAAATTTCTCTTTGGATTGAAAAATGCAGGGGCTACCTTTCAATAGGAAATGAAATTCTCCTTCCATGATATTAAGTACATTGTTAAGCTGTACCTAGATGATTTTCCTACTCATTCTTGTAAGAGGATCGATCATCCAGATCATCTTTGCTTGATTTTCGAACAACGTAGTCATTATAAAATACACTTGAATCCCCACAAGTGTGTTTTCTGAGTCAAGTCAGTACAACTCCTCAGATTCATAGTTTAAAACAAAGGTATTCAGGTGGATCCTTTGAAAGTAGAGGCCATGGTAAATCTTCCTCTTGCTCACACTATCAGGAAACTTCAAATCATGCAAGGAAAGTCCAACTTCCTTCAATGTTTCATGCACCTATTGAAGTAGGAAACCCCATTTGTATGGGATGAAACTACACAACTTGCTTTCGAGGCATTAAAGAAAGCCTTGTTGTCAGCTCCTTTTATATGTCCCCATATTACTCTCGAGATTTTATATTGTATATGGCCACATCAAAATCGGCCATTGGGGTAGTATTAGTCTAGGAAGACGACAATATTCAAGAGAATATTGTCTATTACCTTAGTCATGCATTGGTTGGTCTTGAACTTTGATACTCCCATGTTGAGAAGTTGGCTTTAGCAAGTGTTTATGCTATGCAGATGCTATGTCACTACATTCTGATAAGGACCACTACAATAGTGGCAGATGTCAATCCATTTCAGTATGTTTTGTCCCGATGAATAATCAGAGGAAAATTCAATAAATGGATAGTCATTCTCTAGGAGTTTGACCTAGATTTTCAATCTACCAAATCTAAGAAATCCTTAGTCTCTGCAAAACTTATTGCATAATTTCCAACGAAAGAGAATGTAGTGGTTGAAGAAGACTCATTCCCAGATGAGTATGTTTTCTTGATTTCAAACTCTGATCCTTGGTATGGAGATATACTTGTCTATCTCCAAACTTTGAAGTATCTTGCAGTTTTTTCAAGGGAAGAGAGATGCAAACTGTGCATGCATGTGAAAAACTACCTTATCATCGAAGATTCTTTGTATCGCAGAGGGATAGATTATGTTTTGTGTCGGTGCCTCACCAATGAGGAACCCAAGCATGTCCTAAATGATTTCCATACCAGAGCATGAGGGGGTCATTTATCTGGGTTAGAAATGACCCAGAATATTTTGCGTTCCAGTTATTTCTGGCCCACAATCATTAAAGATTGTGTGGAAGCCATGAAGCGGTGTCATCCTTGTCAGATTTACACCATGAAGATGCAGTCGCACCTTGCTATTTTGTTTTCCATCATCACAGTGGATCCCTTCACTAAGTGGGGGGTATATTACATGACGTGTAACCCATTTTATTCTAGGGGGAATAAATATATCATTATCATTGTTGATTAATTCACCAAGTGGGAAGAGGCTATGCCCAACTTTAGGGAAGATGGAGAAACTACAACTTTTTCCATTTTCAACCAGATTATCACTCGTTTCGATATACCAAAAGAGATTTTCATTGACCGTGGCAGTCATTTCCAAAATAGCATGATGACTGAATTGGCTACTATGCTAGGGTTTAAGCAAGGCCATTCATCTTCCTTCTACCTGCAAGCGAATGGTGAAGTCAAGGAAGTCAATATGACCTTGAAGACCATTCCTAAACGTACTTTCAATGCAGCTCAGTCAAATTTTCACATCATGCTATATCCTGTGCTTTGGGCATAATGAACCAATGTTAATACTACCACGAGGTTTTCCCCTTTCCAACTTGTTCATGAGGTGGAAGTAATAACTCCAGTTGAATGTGAAATCCCATCACTTAAAATTGACATCCATGTACTTCCAGACACATCTAAACTAGAAGAATGTTTACTGCATTTAGAACATATAGATGAACAACGTAGAGATGTGTTAATAGAAAATGAGGATCATAAAAATAGGGTGAAAAACTAGTATGATAAAACGGTCAAACCTAGGATTTTCTCTTAAGGGGAGCTTGTCTTGCTTTGGGATCAATACAAAGAACCCCTGGGGATAGGAAAGTTCAATTCCATGTGGTTAGGACCCTATGTTGCATTGAAATTATTGAAAAAGGGGGCATATGAGTTGATTGACTTTGATGGAAGCAAGCTTCCTTAACCTAGAAATGGGCTCTACCTGAAGAAGTATTATGCTTACGCCTATTTCTTTCTCTTGTAATTTTATTGTATGTAATTTAATGTATGATAGTTAGTTGGTTAGTGTTCTTATATCATCTTGTGATTGTTACAGATGTCTTCCGAGTGGTTCGTATGTTTTGCAGATGGTGCTAGTTGTCACACTTGTAACCTAGCTTCAATCGCATGGGTCATTTACTCACCCTCAGGACAACTAGTCACCTATGGAGGTGCTTTCCTAGGTCCTGTCATTAATAATGTAGCTGAATAAATGGCTATTATTGAGCCTTTATGGGATGCCTTGTCACTTGGCATTACTCAGTTGGAATTTAGGATTGATTCCCAACTAGTGGTTTCCTAGCTCAATCGAGCTTATCAGGTGCGAAACCCTATCTTGCTACGTCAGTTCTTGCATGTTAGATTATTGAAAATAAAATTTGATTATATTTCATTCAATCATATTCTAAAAAATCAAAATTCATTAACTGATGCATATGCGAACTATATTTTAAATTGGTACTTAATGCACATTTTGTAAAAAATACATAACAGATACATTTTGAACACATGTAAATAAACTAGTGATATATATATATATATATATATATATATGTAAAATATGTCGATAAGATAGGTCAAGTTTTGATCCTCAGATCCAGTCACAATAATGTAAATATACAAAAATATACAAAATTTCGATCATAATCCATAAAATGCCCCTAGATCTAGTCTTAACCACCCTGGTCACCCTGATAACCCTAATCATCACCATCACCATCCTCTTCAGCTTCTTCAGTTGAAGTAGCCTCCATGACTTCTATATAGAGTAGTACTTACCTGGCTACCCTTCGTATAAGGCGTGTCCAGGTAGGTGGAATTCCAACAACAAATTCCTACATGATTGCAGGGATATCCTCAATCTGTATGGCCAGGACTCTTTGGGTAAGCCTGCCCAACTTCCCCTCAAGCACCCTCATCAAACCTTGGTCTTCACCTGCAATTGGTCGCACGTACATCCTTGGATGACCATCAGGGAAGACATGCCCAACATCTGTATTTTAAACATTAAAATGGACCAAAATCCATTATACATATGTATATATATTTATGATAAAATTTCATAAAAATTTAAAAAAAAACTTTAAAAAGTATAATACCTAGCCCTCCTCATACTCCTCTTGGAGGGAGTACAATATCAGTATCACCTTGAAAATCCAAACCAGCATATGGAAATTTCTCTAGTGTTGGTATTTTTCGTTCCCACCACAAGTAGAAATCGTCATCGTAGACACTCTGAACTGAGCCACCACCACCTTGGCAAAGGAAAATCGTCAGTCTAGGTTGAAGAGGAGAGAATGCTGGAAGTGGCACTAGAGGGCTGATTACAGGCACTCTCTGAAAAAATAAGGCCACTAGTACACTTGAAAACCCAAAATTCTTGCGGTGACCTCTCTTGCAATCAGAGAGTTGTTTCTTCATGATTAGGATTACTCCCAAGCACCAGTCAACACATAGTCCCCTGTAAGCACTCTATAGCAACTCTCATCTGGTTTCGAGTAGTGAGATGAATTGATGAGAATCCTGCAACCCTCACTATAGTACTTACCAATACTTGTAGCAGTAAATTGGTAATATGCACAATAGGGATGCATTTTCCCACTTTTAGACTTATCGACCCACAATAAGTGTTCACATAATATTGGACACTCATGGGGTCATTGCCCTTGCTATTACCCTCGAGGTTGATAGGATTTCCTTGTCGAGACAAACCCATAATGAAGTATATGTATTGTAAATTCACCTCCAAGATCTCACCTTGAAGGTCAAAACTTCGAAGTTCATGGTACCAATAACCAATTAAAAACTCGAGAAATCATATATTGGCCCGCATGGGTGAAGTGCAGAAGAATTTCAACAACCCACTTTTCCGTAATTCTTGCATAGTGGGGGCACTACAGAGTGCGCCTTGGTCCATATTTCCATGTTCTTACTCCCTCCACTCCGTCACCATGGTTAAACTTGTCCATTAGACAAATATTTAACATTATAATCCATGAAAATTCTTTAAATTTTGGCCCTATTTTATTTTTCCTATGTTGCACAGTACATGTGACTACCTTTTAGAAAAGTCGCGTGTGACATGTAGGTTGCTATCAAGAAGGTTTCATGTATAACGTGTGTACGTGAATGTGTAAGTCACCTACCTACGTGTACTATGCGACCCCCTTAAGACAGGCTTAAACATCCAAATTTTGCATAAAATTGAAAATTTAAATGATTGAAATGGAAGAGAATGAAAAGCTAGTTTACTTGGAACTTGCGGAATTCCAAATGATCCATTGGTTTGTCCATAATGAGAAATCTATGCTAGAGGTAAAATGTTGTCAAATTGGGTTAAAACTTCAAATGGTATGTTTTTATTTCTATTTTGAACTATATATAGGAAAAATTTCAATTTATGGGTTTTTGCCTATAGTTTAAAAATCAATTTCATATTTGAACTAATACCATTCTCTTTTCCTAGTGCAACAGGTTAAAAGTTGTTATCCACTCATATAGGATAGTTTTTGGTCCTCCATGTGAATTTTTTCATCTATACCTAATCCTCTTTTGACTCTAGGAATACTTCTTTAACCACGGACTATGGTGTTTAACCATTTTTTCCTCGCCTACATCATTGTTCTTTCATGGATAGAGCCTTCCTCCAATGAGTACCCTAGTTTAGAACACTATGTTTTCTCTTGGTACTCATGCCACATTTGTCATAGTTTTAGGGGAGCCTTCTTAGCTATTTTTCATGCTAAATTGAGCCTCATTTTGGTCTCTTTTTACAAGCTTTACCCTTTATAAGGCTTCCCTCCCTTATGGAGTTTCTTTAGGCCCAAGTCTAACTCCTCAAAATAGACTTGACTACCGAGTAAAATTTTCCATTCAGGATCATTAAGAATATGTGAATGGGAATCCACATTGGTGGTAGGTTATCGCTTTTTCAGACCATGTCGAATAATATGAAAAAGGAACACTCTCTTTTCTAGAATTGAGAAGAGTATTCTCAGGTATATGTTTATTGCTTTTCCGGACCTGGGGGACTAAATTTACGGAAAATGAGCACCCAGTATGAGCTTAGTTTTCTCTTCTTTGTGCTCTGGACTTAAATATGAAAAATATTATGAGTGTACTTTATGCCTTTGTCATGCTCGTTAAACACTAAAGAACAAAGCATCGAGTTTATTGTTGTAAGCCCCATTTGTCGTACTCAAATGGATCTTTTCGAGTGATCTTGTCTTCCTTCACACTCATAAAACTCAGGCTATAATATTATTTTGAAGGGGCATTGGGTAGGTGGTAATTTAACCTTTTTCAAACCTCCCTTGTCTAAGTACGAAAAATGTGCACCTTACTTCTTCAGAAGCTAAGAGAGTTCTTCTGTGGTATGTTTTATACTTTTCCGGCCTCAGGAGACTAAATTGGATGAAAAAGCACCCCCCTGTAGTCTTCTTTAGAGTTTTTAGACTCTCAAAATATGAAAACACTAACAAGCATGTACTAGCTCAGGCTCGTAAAATCCATGAATCAGTGACATTATCAAACATTATTCTCTTCTCTCTTCAAGCTTGTAAAAAATGAAGAGAAACTTGAGTTGACTTTCCTGGACTCCTTAAAATTTAATAGGAAAGCTATGGAAGAAGTATTCTCTTTGGGTTATAAACAGTGGTAGCATGTCATCCTTGAAGATACACTAATACAAAATATCAAATTTTCAACGGTTTTTCGTCGCTATTTCCATGTTTTTTCCTCTCAATTGCGGCAATAATGGACGCGACGTTTCGTGGCACTTATTTTGTGGATATATGGACAAAATTTATAAGGCGTCGATATAGAGATGAAAAATGGCCGCCACATGTCTTCTATATGGTGGCCTCAAAATTGATTTTTTAGAATTCATTTTCTACGTTTCGTCGCTCTATCGACAAAGTTTTTGTCCCTATAACGACGACAATATGGCCAAAAACTACTAGACAAAATCTAGTTTCCACAAAAACCATGGAACACGTTTGATGAACGTTTGTCTCTCTATTGACAAATTTTGGAATTTGAACAGAAATTTCTTCCATGCATTCGTCGCTCTATCGACAAAGTTTTCGTCCCTATAATGACGAAAATACGACCAAAAACTGCTAGGAAATTTTTTGTTTCCACGCAAAACCGTGGAGCACGTTTGACGAACATTTGTCTCTCTATCGATGAATTCTGGAATTTGAATAGAAATTTCTTTCACATGTTCATCGCTCTATCGAAAACTATGTAGTCCCTAGAATGATGAAAATATGGCCAACAAGTGCTAGACAAAATTTTGTTTCCACGCAAAACCCTGGAACACTTTTGACGAATGGTTGTCTCTCTATCGACGAATTCTGGAATTTGAACATAAATTTATTCCACACAAAACCATGGAAAACCAAACACTTTCAATGAAATCTGCAAGTTGAATGGAAATTCTTCCATGAAACTTCGTCTCTATGGTGACGGCGCTCCTGGAAAGCCACCCGGGGTTTCAATGGTTTTGCAGTACCCATGACGAAAGTTTGTCGATATTGAGACGAAACTTGGAGGTTTCAAAAAAAAATTAAAAACCGTGGAAAGGAACCTTCCTTTCCACGGTTTTGGATCTTCAATAAGTACCTGTGAACAAATACATACTATATTTTAAAGACAAATAAATGGATAAAATATAACACAGGAAAGATGATTTATAAAAAAGAAATATATCGAGAAATTAAGATATGGGAAAAAACATATTGAAGTAAAAGGGAAAAAAATAAATGGGAAGTTCAGGGGGTAGGTCAAAAGGTGTTAACTGACTCTAAAAAATAAGGCATAATGATTTGAAAAGTGCCCAAAAGTACCCAAAGTTTCCCTAATCACCCTAATTATTGCCTCAAAAACTGTTTTCCCATTAGGATGCACAAATTCATAATAATTGGCTAAAATACATAATTAGAGGCTAAAGTGGCACCTCTTAGAGCGCATTCTATGACAAGGTAGGAAGGTACATCTATAAAAATAACATCGATGAAATACATTGTAACCACCAAAGGGATCATATAAACATTAATTAAATGATATTCTAGGCACCACTGAGAGCTGATTTCTATGATAAGGTAGGGGGTACATCTATAAAAATGCCATCGATAAAAGACGTAGGTACCATTGGGCTCGGATCAACTTAATGTGATCTGAAATTAGGTTAAGCCCACTAGGGCTTAAAGAGCCCACAAGGGCTTGGAAGGATGCCCATAGAGCTTGGAACAAGCCCGCAGAGGCCTGTAGATACCCGTAGAAGCTTAAAGAAGCCCACAAGTCAAAAGTAAAGGAAGCCCATGTTCTGAAGATAAAGGGAGCTTGAGCTTTGAATACTGAGGAATCCCACAGGTGTAAATGAAGCCAAATAAGGTCAAGCCCACAATTTTTGGAAGAAATGAAAATGAAAAATTGATCCTTCTTATGCAACCACCACAAGCATGGCCAAAATCGGTCAAAGTTAATACCAAATATTCCCGAAAGAAAAAAAGAAAGTCCCTTGAGTACATGATAGGAAAGAGACATGTTAATCAACAAAAAATTGACAACTTATTTCTATTATTTTACTATGCATGATCTCATATAACAAAAAATTCATCATAGATCACCTTTTGGCATTGATCAGAAGCAGGTTGCACAGTTGAGCATGCAATTTGTAGTTTAGAAACAATATAATAATTTCCTTGGAGACACTCCTCATGAAATATCATCACTTTCTCTACTACGTGTGAAGAGCTACTAGTGATAATTCATCATAATACAAAAAACATAAGGTGCATTTAATTCGTCTTTATTGAAAAATAAATAAATAATAAAAAATTAACTCAACCCGTAGGGAAAAAGAGTAGTTGTTCACCTGGAAAATATGTGTAGGATCCTTGTAGTGCCAACTAGTGGTAAGTTGTTTTGATGTTTCTCATTATTGGAAGAGGTGAATATGAAAATTTTATCCTTCTTATGCAACCACCTCAAGCATGGCCAAAATTGGTCAAGCTAGTATCAAATATGCCCATAAGATAAAAACAGTCCCCTAAGCACATGAAGGGAAAGAGACATGTTAGTCAACAAAAAATTGACAACTTATTTCTATTCTTTTACTAGGAATGATCTCATGTAGTGAAACATTCATCATAAATTACCTTTTGGCACTGAGAAGTAGGTTGCACAGTTGAGCATGCAATTTTTAGTTTAGAAACCATATCATAATTTCCTTGGAGACACTCCTCATGTAATAACATCACTTTATCTACTACCTTTGAAGATCTAGACATATGAATTTATGGTCCACATATATGCCATGCAACAACTAAAAGTTTATCATCACCGTAATCAGAGCGTGTAAATAAGTGCAACCAATAACTACTGTTAATCATTTAAAGTGCCATTTAGCATATGATTTCCAGATCTATGTATGTGATAGCATAGATATAAAATACTAACTTAATGAAAATTTAGTTCCAAGCTAACCATAATGTTATTATCATTCACTCGATCCTGTATGTAAGCTCTGAAATATAAAATCATCAAGTCCCTTACCATCACCCAACTCTCAATAGAAATAATTAGTGCTAAGAAAATACAAAACAATACTCAGTAAAATAACGTCAGAATTATATCACTATGCATTCAGAGATGTAAGGTTCCAGATCTCAGTAAAAAATCAGACTTACATTTACCCAGAAAACTAATGTGAAAAGGGCAGAAAACTAATCAAATCAATCAGATATATTTTACAAAATACACAACCAATAAAGGAGAGGGCCCGGATTGTGGGAGTAGTAGGTCTGTGTTTTTATGGTTTTACAAAGAAATTCTTTTTTTGGGGCTTTTTTTTTTTATAAATTAAAAGTTACAAGAACACAAAAATTAAGTCTAAAACATAAGAGAAACAAGAATAACCTAAGAATAATATTTACAAGTATACAAATCAGAAAATTTAGTTTTGAAAGATAGATGAACAATTAGGGTTTGAAAAATAAAAATTTCTTGACCTAGGGTTTCATCATGCTGAAATTATAGGAAGAAGGGCCAAAAAAATCCTAATTTCTTCTACGTGATTTTTCTTCTATTTTTCTACGTTACTAAGAAGTACTTTTGTTTTATGTAGAAGGTTGTCTGCTAGTTTGGATGATAGTATAAAAGTACTTATTTACTATTGGTTGTATCTCTTGTATCTTAATATAATGAAAATGAATTTAAATATATATACAAACACATTAAGGGTAAAGAACAGGTCAAATTACCTTATCATTGTCCTTTTGCCAGATCCATTCGCCCATACAACTTGATAAGAGTTGTCAATGAGATGCATTTCCATCACCAGGACCTGCATAAATCATAAAAGACATAATTTTTATATGAGTAAATAATATATAAGAAAATAAATAGTCATTTAAATCCTACTACAAAGTCTAGTATAAATCAATGAACCGTGAAATGTTAAATTTATTAACAATTTTTTAAGAAATAGACATGCATTTAAAAATTTACAACCATCTTTAATACATAGTAATAAAAGAGTATTTATACCTTATTGAGATACTCTCTATTTTGAGAATAGTTTTATATTTCCTCTTGAATAGGGCCAACCACGTGAAGGTGGAAACTCATATGGCCCCTCCCCCCCCTCACATCGCTCTCAATTCCCCATACCCAATAAATGATGTTGTTTAGATAGAAAACATTTAAACATTCATGCATAAATAGGGTAGTCATCAAAATATATAAACATAAAAGCATTGAAGCATAATGAGGTAATTCATATAAACAATGTTTTAGACTAACAACATTGAAGTACATCCAAATACAAGTCATGAAACTATACATCTACTTTTTCTTTGATTTCTATTTTTTTGCATTGAAATAACTGACGATAATTGGGATATTATCATATCATCATTTGGTGGATTATCTACAAAGCCATGTCCTTCTAGTGTTTGTGTTTCCATGCCCTCATGTATCATACTTCTTGTATGTCATTAAGTAGGGGGTGGAGGAAGTTCTAAAGGGGCATGAACTACAAGAACGAAAATGGGCATATCGATATGTTGAAATATTATTGAATTTAATAGTTCATCATTTTGATTAAAATTACAATATTTCTCTTTACTTGTCTTTGTAGTTGTGACAACTAGTGTGTTAATTGTTTCTCTACTTGCTAATTCCTCTTACTGTTCACCCTCATGAGCTTCACGGTCTTCGATCGAAAGAAGAAAATTTATAAGTATACGTTAGGGAATAAATATCTATAATCACAATAGATATTTCTATTTCCAAATCACACATACCAGAATGGCCACTCTACTCCCCACTATCATGGGACATGTACACCCCAATGTTAGCTGGTACGTGCGGAGTACTGCTGGATTCAGTGTTACGGTTGCACTGTTGCTTAAAATAAAACATAAATATTTAGTTATTGGTGACATAATAAAAACTTAATAGAATTTAATAGTATACTACAATGATGTCCTTATTCATTTTAATAACTTTCATATGCGTCGTTGGGGAGATTGGAGTCTGCCCCAAGCTTTTCCGATATTCAGTGGCACTTTTAAAACTATACTTGAAACAAAGCTTTAGGTCTTCCTCAATGGAAACATCTTGGAACGCATTTCCTTGCAATGCATAACACATATAAAATTCTCTCTATCAAAGATAGATATTTGTTCGCTACTTTCAAATAAATATTCCCCACAGTTAATGATTTAATTCTTACGATTTGGGCTCTTAGTTTTCTATAGCTATCCTATCCCAGTATATGTTTCCCGTGTTTTTCCCCTCTAGTCTTGTTTTCTTTGGAGGTGTCCAGTAGCCTATATACAAAAGTTTTGAAAAAATGTTAGATATCAAAATTCTTGCTTAAAACAAAAAAGAAAAAAAAATGAGCACATTTCACTAAAAAGATGATATGTGTTGTACCTTGCTTTTCTAGGCCATGGTTGTTTTCTTTGTCTTTTTATCAAGTTCTCCTTTGCATCCTCTATGAGTGCCTTCCACTCTTTCTCTAGAACCATGGGAGGGCACTCATGCTTGAGGTCAAGTTGCACTTTATCCCTATATTGGGCCCTGGTATATTTTAAATTCTCACCGACTAACTTTTCAACCACTTTTTTGTTGAATGTATTGCTGAAAATTTTTACCATGTGGTCTATCAATACATCCCCCTTTGCGCTATCTTGGCTATTCCACTGTGTTATCTCCCAAAATAATTTATTTCGATAGTGTGAAGAATCTAATTCATGCAAAGAGGGATATGAATATCATTGACAGTTTGAAAGCCTTTGTTTTTTATGAAAATTTCACAAATTGTAGATTTCAGTGGCTTGGGCGAGGATCAGAACATCTCATTAGCCACTGACAGACATACGGACTACGCCTTCCACGATCAGATGAAAAATTCGGTGATTGGAGGTTCTAAGGACTACGTATTGGAGAGGAAAAGCTGAAAGGTTCCACAATGTCGTCGAAGTCACGTATCTAAAATCGGAACCACTGCTTAATAAAGCGTTGGAACTTGAAAACACTAACCATCGGCAAGATAGTTCACTAAGGAGCCGCAATGGTGGGAGACAGACTGACTATGGGTTTCACAACAATAGAAAATCATCAGCGATCGGAATAACTAAGGACTACAAATCAACGAGTTTGAAAACACTAACCATCAGCACAATAGTTCACTAAGGAGCTGCAACGACGGAAAACAGACTGACTATGGGTTCTGCCACAATAGAAAAACATCGGTGATCGGAAGAACTAAGTACTACGGATCGACGAGTTTGAAAACAATAACCATCGACACAATATTTCACTAAGGAGCCGCAACGACGGAAGACATACTGACTACAGGTTCCGCAACAATAGAAAATCATCGGTGATTGAAAGAACTAAGGAATATAGATCAGCGAGTTTAAAGCTAAGCATCTCCGCAGTGGCGGTAAGGAAACAGACAAGGCCTCTGATCAATGACAAAAATCATTTCGATACCAATAAAATTAGTTCATTTCACCTCCGAAACAGTAGCGGCATAGAGAACTAAAGCTCCGATTCAAACTTCTACTAACCTCCAATAGCGATAGAGAAAAATCGCCGAGAGTTAAAAGTATAAATTTTTGAAAAAAAATAAAACAAAAGTGATGTTGCGCATCGGCGAATAACAAGACTTCCCATTGGTGGCATAGAGGACTAATGTCCTGACTCCTTCATCAAATGACTTCTGACAGCAATAAAATTAGTTCATTTCACCTCCAAAACAGAGGCATTTTTCTGGTCTAAGGTATCGATGGCCTAGAAGACAGAGCTTTTGATCGCTGATGCTGAGAAGATTAGTCGTCAGAACCTCTGACACTGCGGCAGTATTCATCTTTGAGGTTCCAATGCATTAGTTATTATAGCTTACAATAACCGAGGCATAAACCGTCGCAACGTTAGTCATTTAAGGCACCGACACTGTGGCAGCATTGAGGTTTGGGGTGCCAACGGGTTAGAGGTTAGAGCTTTCGATCGGAGACTGCGGCAATAAGGTAGAAAACTCTGATGGATTAAACAAGAAAGGTCACTTCAGTTAACTGCCGAAACACTGGCTTTTGGAGAAAAAATTACACTAAACCAATAGTGGTGATTATCAACAACTAATGCAGTTATTTAGTATTCAGTTAGTGAACTAGATCTTCATCATAAGTTAGAAAAATAACTAGCTAGGGTTTTAAACCCTAATCTGAAAAACTATCACTTCTGAGTATTTTTTGGTGAAAACAGATCGAAGTATCAAGATCTATTATTTTTGTAGAAGGCTATAAAACCCATGATTGATTTTATAATAAAGGTTCAACTTTGGGGATTTATGAGCCAATAATTCTTTCAAGATTCTCATTTTACTTATTCATGATATAAGCTCTTTTGTTGTGATCTGTTTATCCTTCGTCTCTTTCTTTACTATATTTATGCCTAAATGTGTATTTAGGTTATTTTCAGATTGATTAAAATGTTGATAGTTGTAATCCTATTGGTTTATTAGTGCTATTTGATTTATAAATTCCACCCTCATCAGGACTTAGCCATTTATGTGCATGTGTTTTGTATGTAAGTTTGCCAGCCTGGTGAGTTCTCCATCCCTGCACCTTATTGTCGAATTTCTGAGCAATTGCAACTAAACGCCTTGTAAACGAGTGAGTTTTATGCATGCCTTGAGAGTGGAAAGGTTATATAGGTCAACTGACTTGACTCATAGTAGAAAACCCTAAAAACATTATAAGTTACTAGGCATCCTCTAGCTACAACCTAGAGGAGTTTTCTGGAGTGATAACAAATTGGCACCGTTATCGGGGAGAGGAGATTGAAGCCCAACTTCCTTGGGAGATGGCATAGATCTATGCTTTGATGATAGACAAAGCTTGGACATTATTATGGTTGTAATCATCTATCTGGTGACTCCATTGATATAAGGTGGTTTCAAGAAGACCACATACCAGAGCAGACCCAAAGGGGCCACCAGCGACATCCGTTTCAGATCCAAAAGAAATTTTGAGGAAAGTTAGGGCTTTACTAAGATAGACCAACAATGCTACACAAAAAACTAAATTAGGTATTTCAAGAAATCTTTCTACTATTATTTCTTCTGCTGAAACTCTTAATTCCCATGAATTTAGATACATCAAAAAAATATAGGGGTTGGGCATCTTCAAGTACTGCTGCTTGTGAAGATCCAATCACTGGTGACTCCATTGGGATAAGTATACCACCACCTTCTTAGCAAGTATATTCATCAATGCTGCCTTCCACAACCCTGTCCATACCCATTTCCAATATGGCTACCCCTCAATTGACCAAGATGGAAAGGATCCTGGTAGCTAGGTATGCTCCCCTAATTTTTCCAAATCCCCTTGCAGCCATGCCTACTGGGGATTATCAAAAGTATATGCCTAAGTTTACAAGGGAAGGTGTTGTAAAGGAAAATGTCCTATGGCTAGGGTTTAAGAGGCCATCAACGTACTGGGGTTGAAAGAGAGATGCATAATGTTCAGCAAGTATATATAAATAAGATTCAGAGATGAGAAAGGTCCACACCTGAATAATCGAAGGCTGGTCCAAGCTTTCTCTTCAATCCTCTTCTTGCTCCTCTCGCTCCAAGAGACCTGCAAAACAAGTTATACCTTCCTCAAATCATTATGACCACATACAAGACAATGATAATCAAATGAATATGAAACAATGATCTGAATAACATTATAATATGATCATAAACAGAGATTCAATCACACATTGAACAATGATTTGGGAAGAAGAAGGACATCACATCTTTATTAATCTTGAAAACAAGTACAAGTATACCTTCTCTTCAAGTTTGGCACCTCACGAAACCTTGATCTGGTTCTGCTACTTCTCTTCTCCAAAGAAATCAGCCTCCAAGCTCTGCAACACAAGGGGAAGACCTCCAGGGAAAAGGTGTGGGCAAAGAGAGTCCCGATTCCTCCAGCATAACAATGCAAAAATCCAAGTCCCCTCTCATGGCCTTTCCTACCTCTATTTATATGGGTGAAATAAGGTAGTTTCGCAAGTTAAAGAGGTTACAACAGTTAAAGAAATTAAGTTAAATGACTTAACTAACTTCAAATTAATGCATGTTTTTGTGTTTAAATGCTAAGAGACACATTCGTGGGTATGTAGTAGAGCAACCCGCGAATGATTCACGACTATGTATAAGGGCAACCCGCGAATGCATAGATTCACGACTTGCTACAAAGGAGACTCGCGAATGACTCGCGAGTTGTATAGAAGGATAGTCGCGAATACATCCTAACATGTCAAAAATGGCAAAGTAATTAGCTGGATAGAGGCAGAATGTATTTCATAATAAACCAATCTATAGTGTTATGGTAAAACCTCAATCCATAGATGTCCTTTTGTGTTCCAACATGAGGAAAGTCAGCACTCAGACGGAGAGGTGCCAATCTGGTGTATAACAGATGCCCCATAATGTGTGAGGTTAGAGGGGAAGATGATAGCCGAAATACATTATAAAGGAAACAGCTGAGTATGGAGAGAGCAGAGAATCCAATATCGAAACGCTCAAGTGAAGGTACCTGAAAGAGAGATAAATGTTAGAAAAACTGATCTCTGGAACATACACATCCATATACAAAACATCGCCATAAAGATAGGCGGATCCAACATATGTATAACTGATGAAACTATAATGGTCGCTCAATATGCAAAAAGGCACCATATCAAATCTAAAGGAGTCATGGCCACAAATGAACAAGGTGGATCCATGCTCAACAATCGATCATAGCCACAAAAATACAAGGTGGATCTATGTCTCAGCAAAATGTCATATAAAGTATAACAAGGTATTGCGCAACTTGGGCAATATAAAAATGATGACAATGCTACTGTCAACCCAAGGTCTTCAATCCAAACCGCCCCAAAAAGGTACGAATCCTAACCATGCGAATAAAGGAGTTGAAGTCGAACATGGAGGAAGCCGTTTGATTATCGGTCAATGATGAAAACCGTTAACAAACGCGAGGGAAACCACCATTAATGAAAATGGTCCCCAAGGTACCTAGTACATTCTAACAAGTGTGATTACAAGGAGTTGAAGTCAAACACTTGAAGAATCCATTGAGTAGGAGACATTAAGGTATTCCCACTACCCAATAGCGAGGTAAATTGCCATTGATGACAACAATTCCCAAGGTACTGTCATAAAACTCTAAATCTCGTTCCCAGAGCAAGAGGTGTTGCAGTCGATAGGAAGAGATCCGTTGGAAGGAAGGCATTAAGGCATCCTTCATCATCCAACACGAGGTAATTCAAAGTTAAATGGATCTAGAATTGGTATGGAATTTCACAAAAAGGACCACTGAAGACATGGTGTAATGAACTGATACCAGGGAATGGCCGACACAAAAGGTCAAGGCAACTGCAGAATGGCCGACAAAGGTTTAATCCTTGAACAGTGAGCATGACGCAAAAGTGACTTAGGCAGCTTTTGACACAAAATAAGACCAACGAAACAAATCTATAATGTAGGAAACATTAACAGATTCCCCATATAATTGGAAAAGAGACCAACTGGAGGAGTAAGAAACTCTGAATCAGGATAAGGTCAAAAAACTAGGACCCAACTGTTGATAGACTCAAAACTGGTGCTTTGTTCAAGGAAACAAGACTTGCTGCCATGATGTAAAAAAAACATGGAAATAACCTTCCCTTCCCTTCTTTCTTGTAAAGGTTTAACGAGTCCAAGAAAGCAAACTCGGGACCATCTTCATTTTTGGCAAGCTCGAAGAAAAGAAAGAAGAATGCTTGATAAAGCACTGATTCATGGATTTTACAAGCCCGAACTAGTACATGCTCGACAGTGTCTTCATAGTTTAGAGAGTCTGAAAACTCCAAAGAAGACTCCAGGGGGGTGCTTTTTCGTACAATTTAGTCTCCTGAGGCCGAAAAAGTATAAAACAAACAACATAAGAACTCTCCTAACTTCCGAAGAAGAAAAGGCACACCTTTTTCGTACTTTGTCAGGAAGGTCTGAAAAAGGTTAAATTACCACCTACCCAACGCTCCTTCAAAAGCAGCATATAGCCTGAGTTTTACGAGTGTGAAGGAAGGCAAGATCACTCGGAAAGATCCATTTGATTACGAGAAATGGAGCTTACAACAATAAACTCGATGCTTTGTTCTTTAGGGTTTAACGAGCATGAAAAAGACATAAAGTACACTCGAAATATTTTTCATGTTTTGGTCCAGAGCACGAAAAAGAGAAAACTAAGCTCATACCGGGGGTTCCTTTTCCGTAAGTTTAGTCCCTCAGGTCCAGAAAAGATATAAACCTATGTCTGAGAATACTCTTCTCAATTCAGTAGAAAAGAGAGGGATCCTTTCTCATATTATTCCACATGGTCCGAGAAAGAGATAACCTACCACCAATGTGGATGCCCATTCACATATTCTTAACGAGCCTGAATGGACAAGTTTACTCGATAGTCAAGTCTATTTTGAGGAGTCAGACTTGGGCCTAAATAAACTCATAATATTTCCCGTGAAGTTTTAATGAGTCTGGAAAAGTCAACTCGTGGCCTCCTTACTGCTTTTAACAAGCTCGAACGAGAGCAGAAAGAATGCTCTAAGTGCGAGGAGACGAGTGTCATAAACAGGTGAAACTAGTTGCAAGCGCAAGGAACAAACCTATGCATAATGCAAGGAAAGTGAGCAAGATAAGGACACTCAGGGAATGTCTCCTCAAGGTAAAGGGTGTCAAGTTGCAAAGGAAAAATGATACAAGGCTAGGAGGCAATGAGAACAAAGATGAGGGCTTATACAACGATCTAAAAGCGTGGAAGCCAGCATCAGGTTCATAAGCACAAGCAGGGCACATGCAAATGCAATTACAGCTTGAACAACAAGGTGAGACCAATAAACAATTGTGAATCCAACTAATAATCCTATCTCCAAGAAACAACAACATCAGAAGAAATGATCCGATGCAAGTCACTTTGGTAGAAACACTTGTTACTTTGCTATCTTCTACAAAAGGAAAAGTCAAGGAAGAATCAACCGAAGAAGATTCTATAGGACCAAGGCTCGAGGGTTTATAATCAATAAGATCGACCTTAGAAGAGAAGCAAAAATCAACAAGGGAGATAGAGTCTGCAGGAACAAACTCAATATCACAAGAGCTGAGAAATTCATAAGAAAAAAAATCAAACTCATCAGGATCACTGACTTGCTTTTCAAATGAAGAATCAAAAGACTCAACAAAAACCAACATAAGAAAAAAGGAAGGCTTACTAAGAAAATCAGGGTTAGACTTAATCACAACTGAAAAATAAGGTCAGACTGTATCAAAGACTCCAGGAAGACTTCATCTGAAGGGAGGAAATCATCCGAGATAGGACACATATCTAAACTTTCAAATGGATGGACAGAGTGGAGAGAAGGCTCTACAATATGTATAGGATGACTCACCCGATCAACTGCTGGGACCAAGTCCCGAGAAGGTAAGCATGAAAACAGAGGCTGCCTCTCAGTAGAAATTGAACACAAAGGACAAGAAGCCACATAGTTCACCTATGGCGGGGTAGTGTCTACAGAAACACTGGGAATCAATAAAGGAAAGACTTGGTCTCTAGTTGTGTCAGGAGACGGATCAAGAAAATCCAACTGATCTATAGTGACAATTTCTTCGCCATGATTAAAGTACATCACATGAAATAATGTTGACACCACAACTTGCATGGCATAGACATAATCATGTCCAAGGAGCATATTAAAGTCCAAGGGGTCTTCTATCACCATGAAGTCATCTAAGACGGTCTTCCCACCCAAAGTAACAGGTGTTTGAGCAAGAATTCCCAAAGCTATACAAGTTCTTCTATCAAACGCCAGTAACTGACTAGCAGTCAACACAAGGCTGGGAGATCCCATTCCTCGCCAAGCTCGAGCAGACAAGATACTAACTGAGGCTCCTTCGTCAACAATACAACAAGCAATCATATAAGGTTCAACTTTGACCTTTATCTGGAAAGGTGCAACAGAAGGAAGGCGCGGCTCAACTAGACTATCCCAATCAAAGGAAGCAATCCGAGAGCTTGGTGGGGGTTGATCCGAAACAAGTTTAGTGCCCCCTTGTTCAGTGATCTGAACTGGTAGTGAAGAAAATGTGACTAGTAGACACTTCACTCTCCAAAGGAAGAGTGGCATTGATCGATAATGGAATCGATTCAACCGCTTGGTGAAAGTCACTCTCCGAAGGGAGAGTGGGATTGACCAAAGATGACATTGGTTCAATCACATGAGGAGCACTCTCCGAAAGAAGAGTGGGATCAACCAAATCTGAGATTTGTTTGACCACTTGATCAACCAAAGGTTGAGTAGGATGTTGAGAAACTATAGGGTGTTCAGAAGAACGAAATCCATGAGTCTTGTACCACACTCTTCGCACCTCTGGGATAGCAGGGCACAGATGAGCAAGATGATCTCCCTTGCATAGCACACAAGGGAACTTAAGATGATGCTTTGAACGACCAGTTTTCTCAATGGTATCAGCATGACTAGCAGTGGCTGACTGTTTGCTCTCAACGTGACCTGCAAAGGATGAGAGTTTGCCCCCAGTGTGAACAACAGAGGCTGGGTGACCGGATCCAACTTTAACAACAAAGTTTGGATGGGGAGGTTCAACTTGAAAACTAGAGGTTGAACGAGTGCACTCAACATGAACACCAGAGGCTGAGTGACAGGATCCGACATGACTTGGAAAGGTTGGAAGGATCCCACCAGCGTGAACACCAGAGGCTGGATGGATGGATCTAACTTGAACAAGAGAGGTTGGATGGGAAGGTTCAACTTGAAAACCAGCGGTTGAACGGATGCACTTAGCTTGAACACCAGAGGTTGAGTGACAGGATCCGACATGAACTGAAAAGGTTGGAAGGATCCCACCAGCTTGATCACCAGAGGCTAGATGGATAGCTCCAACATGAACAACAAAGGTTGGATAGGGAGGTTCAACTTGAAAACCATAGGTTGAACGGGTGCACTCAACGTGAACACCAGAGGTTGAGTGACTAGATCCAACATGACCTGCAGAGGTTGGATGGGTGCCCCTCGCCTGAACAACCGAGGCTAGGTGGTGAGGTTCAACTTGACTTGTAGAGGTTGAATGGGTGCCCCCTTGCTTATGTGCTTTCTTCCTATTCCTCCTTCTTTTACTCCTTTTAGACTGTCGGTTACTAGTATTAGTACTTTCACCGCATGAGGTAGAAGGAGGAGGAGAACTAACTACAGGTGAAGGGGAGATAGTGTTTTGATGCCCTTGATATAAGGAGCTTACTTGAGAAGCATTAGGAGCATTTAGGACAGTTGGAGTGGAAAAAAACCACAACGGTAGCCCTAGGGTGAATCCTGGAAGATTCAAGGTGGCCATCAAGGGAACACCAACATTCCCTGTGAGAGGAATAGGACAAGGAGCTCCCATCATGGGGATCTCTTGGTTGGTGTTCAAAGGGGTGCTAGCCATAGTTTCAAAACTAGAGACAAAGTCTGAGGTTGATAAGCAACCAAAATTACAAAGCATACACCTAAAGGCACACTAAGTACAGACAAACCACACAGCACTCACTAAAAATTCCTAAAGCCAAACAGACAAACAGGTATAAGATATACTTTCCAGAAGAAAGCTGATAGACAATTACTTGGCATCCCTGTAGATGTTCTCAGGCATAAGCAGAGGAATCACCCACCACCCTCCTGCACTTTCCACAAGGGTTACCTTCCAAGCCCGTCCAAGGTCAACCAGAAATAACCTTCCAGTGTACCTGTGTATGAACCCTAGATGTCAAAGAGACTAGAGGATACCTTAACTAAATTGACAGTTTGGGGGGACAGTCATCAGCCAAACTTGTACGCATGGGCAGGGTAGCTGAGCCCAAAACTCTATCTAGGACAGAATCCCCATATGCGTAAAAGTCTTGGGTTACATTTTGACAAGGATTCGGAGGGTTATCTCCTCTGTCCAATCCTCCACGCGGCCTAGTGCTTAACTCCTGTTTGAGAGGAGCTTCCCAGATACAATCAAAGTAGAAAAGGATTTACCTAGTGATAGGCCAACTACGTATGAATTTAACACTTGTGGGGAGTTTAAACTCCCTAGCCCAGAAATATAGCCTAAGCTAGTTGGTGTATGACCCTACAAAATAAAACTTACTAGTAAATTTTAAATTATATCGTTTATTTTAAGGGTTGTTTTTAGTCAGAGGGTAAATGGCATGAAACTTATGTGGTGTTTTGACTCAAAGATGAAACAAAATGACTAAACAAAGAGATATGAAATGCAAAAAGCAAAAACCATTCTCTTTATATTTTCAAATAGAAAACTTGAAAGCCAAAAGATCAAATCTTTTTATGTTTTTTATTTTTTCCAAAAACAACGATATGCTATGCAATCTAGACTAAAAACCTAATCTACATGCATATAAAGCAAACATGTGTTTTTGTATTTTTCTTTTATAAATGCAAAAGAAAAAATCAGCCTATCAACTAATGCAAGCAAATACTGAAAGAAAAGCAAATAGACAACTACTCTACACCCCAAAAACAAACCCTAGGTCTCCCTAAAATTGAATATAAGACTCTCTTGAAAGGAAGGCTCACAAAGGTAAACAAGCCAACAACTTTGGAATGAAGAGACTGAGCAAAAAGACTGACACAAACAAAGGTCAAAATTCCCAAGTATCGATCTAAACCTACAAACAAAGGCTGCTCAGTACCTTGTACAACAAGGTCAAGCCAAAGAAAGAGGTGGGGGGGGGCAAGCAGCACAAACAAGTAAACGTTCTTTTTAATTTTCTTTTATAAAGGGAAAAGAAAAACTACCTACAAAGCAGAAGCATGCAGATAACAAGAACAACGCAAAAGGAACTCTGTTAAACAACCACCAAACAAACTCTAGAGTTCTCTAAAGTCAGTATAAACCCTACTTGGAAAGGAAGGCTTGTATAAAAGACAAGTCTACTATTTTGGCAAGGTGAAGTTAACCAACAAAAGAAGAAGGAAACCAACATCAAAAAGCTTCTGAAAATCAAACCAAAGTCAAGAACAGAGGCTGACCAAAAACATAAGCCAAAAATCATACTAAGCAAAGGAGGCAAGGGGGAAGAGCAAAGAACAAACCAAATGCTATAAAAGGATAAAATTCTAGCATGCACCTAAGATACACTAGACTTGAGCAAAATTGAATCAAATAAACTGTATAAAAGCAAAGAACTGAAACACACAGGCTAACAGAACCAAAAGACAACCAACTAAGGAAGGCTAGGAACCCTAGCTTGGGTGTAAGCAATGACAAGAATCACTGCAGGCTTACAAAGGCAAGTGAGAATTAGCCACTGTCAGAAGACAGACTGAAAAAACAGAGCCCTAGATCCTGAACACAGGTCTGAACAAAGACACTTTAACCTACAACCCAAACCGGCCAAAATAATTCAGCATGCAGACAGTAAACAATCCAAGCAAAAAGGATCAAAGGGCTTCCGAAAAAGCACAAACTGTGATCAACAGAGGCACCCAGACAGGCCAAACAACATTTATAAATAAAATCCACTCAGAAACAAGGATTACTTAAAGCAAATACCAAGAAAACTTTAACTTTAAAAAATCCCCACTTCCAGGAGTATTCATGACTGTCTATAAGGGCAGGTCGCAAATTACTCACGACTGTTCAGTGAAGCAACCCACGAATACAAGACTGTATTCGCGACTATCTAGAACAACAACTCACGAATATGTAGAAAAATCTAAAAAAGGGTCAAAAGCTACCCAAAGAAGGCAGGGGAAGTGTGTAATCAGACTGGAAAGGTGTTCCTAAGTGGAAAAAAGGACTTGAAACAATGCAAAAATAGAAAAGAATCAAGAGAAACCCCAAATAGACAAGGCTATCCCCAGCGGAGTCGCCAGTTCTGTTGTAAAGGAAAATTTCCTATGGCTAGGCTTTAAGAGGCCATCAACGTACTGGGGTTGAAAGAGAGATGCATAATTTTCAGCAAGTATATATAAACAAGATTTAGAGATGAGAAAGGTCCACACCTGACTAACCGAAGGCTGGTCCAATATTTCTCTTCAATCCTCTTCTTGCTCCTCTCGCTCCAAGAGACCTGCAAAACAAGTTATACCTTCCTCAAACCATTATGACCACATACAAGACAATGATAATCAAATGAATATGAAACAATGATCTGAATAACATTATAATATGATCATAAATAGAGATTCAATCACACATTGAACAATGATTTGGGAAGAAGAAGGACATCACATCTTTATTAACCTTGAAAACAAGTACAAGTATACCTTCTCTTCAAGTTTGGCACCTCACGAAACCTTGATCTAGTTCTGCTGCTTCTCTTCTCCAAAGAACTCAGCCTCCAAGCTCTGCAACACAAGGGGAAGACCTCCAGGGCAAAGGTGTGGGAAAAGAGAGTCCTGATTCCTCCAGCATAACAATGCAAAAATCCAAGTCCCCTCTCATGGCCTTTCCTACCTCTATTTATATGGGTGAAATAAGGTAGTTTTGCAAGTTAAAGAGGTTATAGCAGTTAAAGAAATTAAGTTAAATGACTTAACTAACTTCAAATTAACATGTGTTTTTGTGTTTAAATGCTAAGAGACACATTCGTGGGTATGTAGTAGAGCAACCTATGAATGATTCACTACTATGTATAAGGGCAACCCGCGAATGCATAGATTCACGACTTGCTACAAAGGAGACCCGCGAATGACTCGCGAGTTGTATAGAAGGATAGTTGCGAATACATCCTAACATGTCAAAAATGGCAAAGTAATTAGCTGGATAGAGGCAGAATGTATTTCATAATAGGCCAAGCTATAGTTTTCTGGGCAAACCTCAATCCATAGATGTCCTTTTGTGTGCCAACATGAGGAAAGTCGGCACTCGGACGGAGAGGTGCCAATCTGGTGTATAATAGAAGGGGATTTCACTGCTGAAGAACATCTAGAGGCTTTCTACAGCTATGCTGAAAATATTAACATAGAACAAGCAGATGTATGGACCAGGGTGTTTTTTCAAAGCTTAGATGGCCAGGCTAGGAAGTGTTTTAAGGAACTACCTGCTAGGTTAATGTTATACATAGAGGCCCTAGATGACATTTTCCTAAAGCATTGGGGAGAGAGGAGAGACCACCTATACTATATCACATAATTTAGCAACCTGAAAAGAGAAAATGGGGAGTCTGTCTCCAACTTTACCAATAGATTCAACAACATGTACAGCAAGATCCCCACTGAGATTAAGCCCACCGATACCTCAGCTATGATAACTTATGCAAATGCCTTTGACTCTGACTTCTGCCTACTTCTCAGAGAAAGGAGGATTTCCTCCTTATCACTCATGTAGGATGCTTCCCTAGAGGTAGAGTCAAACATTCTAGTATCTCAGAAGGTCAAAGGGAAGATAGACAGGAAAAAGTAGCCAGCAGAATATCGTGGGGCTTCTCCATCAGAGAATAAGATTGACAAAATGACTAAACTTTTAGATAACCTAACTATTGAAATGTCTAAATTGAGGGACCAAGGACATCTGCGGGTGAGGGGTAAAGGGCCAAGTGACTTTGCTCCTTGAAACCCAACTTTTGTTCCTTATAGAAGAGGGAACCCCCCTATTCAGATTCTCAGAAGGGAGAGAAATCAAGGGGAATACCAAAGGATCAGAGATCCATTTCAAAAATGTTGTATTAGAAGAAGAGTAGGAATTCATTGAAGAAGAAGGAGAAGCTGAAGACAATACCCACTGCATGGAGGATGAGGTGGACTATTCTTTTCTGACACAGGAATAATATGAGGAAGCCCTGATTGATGAGCAGATCACTGAAGAGGTTGTCTATCAGGCTGATGGTCAGGAAGGTTATCAACTGAGTTCTCATTTCATTTCTCCCCTCAAGAATAATGTTGTACCTGTCAAGAATCTTGATGCACCTACTAGAAAGGTTGTTGTTTTACCAAAGGAAGTGGCTATCCCATCCAAAGCATTGCATAGACCAGCACCTTCAACCACACCCGATCAAGTCCAACCCAAACCTACTGCTAATGAGGTAAAATTTCCAGATAGGCCACATTACGCTTTCAACCTTGAGTCTAAAATTCAAAAATTGAAAATCCCTTTTCCTTTAATTGAGCTAATGAAGAATGATACATTCAAAACCTCCATTCTGAATTCTCTTCAGCCCAAGGTGCACATTAACACTGACATTGTAAACCAGCAAGATGACAAGCCTATTGTAACCTTGGGCCCCATGATCAAATACCTAAAGGAATCTTGCCCACCATTCTATATATCCTTGAACATCCATGATAAAATCCTCCATAACTATCTGCTGGATTCAGGAGCCTCTCATAACCTAATGCCAAAGACTGTGATGGATGAGATTGGCCTCAGCGTCACAAATCCCTACCATGATTTATTCTCTTTTGATTCCTAGAAGTTCAAGTGCTTGGGCCTCATCAAATACCTTGCTGTAAATTTAACTCAGCTACCTTCAAAAAGTGTAATAATGGACATTGTAGTGGCTGATATTCCTCCAAGATTCGGCCTCTTTCTATCTCGGTCATGGGGAAAAATACTAGGCGGAACCCTTTAGATGGATCTCACATACACCACCATTCCCATGTTTGGAGGAGAAACTAAGAGACTGTACAGGGTAAATCAACTAGCATACATTATAAGCAAGGAGATCCGCTCAGTGAATCACCCCATCTACGTGGTGGACACCGATTTTGGGTCTTGAATTTTGCAAATAGATGATGATTAGCAGACATCAGTTCAGCTCACTAATCCCACCCATCAGCAGTCCGAAGAAGTCACAACAGGGATCTGGACCATGTATTTTGATGGGTCTAGCGCTCAAAGCTCAGTAGGTGCGGGTGTAGTCCCGATCTCCCCATCTACGGAAAACATTCACCTATATTATAAGCTTTATTTCAAAACCACAAACAACGTAGAAGAATATGAAGCCTTGCTGTTAGGAGTTAAAGTTGCCAAGGAGATGGGGATCATGTGCATGAAGATTTTTGGAGATGCAGACCTCATCATATAACAAGTCAAGAACACTTTTCAGACAAAAAATATCAGATTGAAGGCCTAAAGAAATGAGGTATGGAAACTCAGAGAATCCTTTATGTTTTTTGACCTATCACATATTCCTAGGGATTTGAATCACCTGGATTTGCAATTCTGTTTGTTCCTCCTTTACCCCCTAAGCTCAACTATGATGTTTAGGTCAAGTACAGACCCTCTCTTGCAGACAATGTAAAATTTTGGAGGGTGTTTTGAGAATGATGAGGAGCTTAGTAAATTCCTTCAGTTAGTAGATGAATTCTATGACATACACATAAACTAGGAAAACCTTAACATGGAGGAATCCAAATAGCTCAAGTTAAAAGATAAATTGACTGAGCATAATATTGTCCAATTTCCCAGCAACTACATACCCCGAGATCTAGTACCACTGGAAGAACTTTTTGATCACAATGGAATCCCTCTCAAGCCTGCCAAAAAGGAGCTATACCCTATTATCCAAGAGCAAAACATAGGCAGCCAAAGCCGTCCTAAATTGATAAATATTTCCAAATGGTTGAATGTTGATTAGAAGTCTAGATTTGGCAACTTGTTAAAAGAGTTTGCTGACGTTTTTTCCTGGGAGTATAGTGACCTAAAAACTTATGAAACCAATATCATCCAGCACAGAATTCCTTTGGAGAAGGACACCATTACTTTCAAATAGAAGCTAAGACCCATCAGCCCTCTCCTATTACCAGTGATTGAAAAAGAGATCCACAAGCTCCTTAAATCCAAGATCATAATTCCCCTCAGATATTCCAAGTGGATTGTAAACCTGGTAGTAGTGAGAAAAAAAAATGGAGAAATTAGGTTGTGTGTGGATTTTAGAAACCTGAACAAGTGTTACAAGAAGGATAACTATCCACTTCCCAAGATGGAACACCTATTACAAAAATTCTCAGGGGATAGGGTTATTTCCTTCCTTGATGGATTCTCTGGATACAACCAAGTTGCTGTGCACCCTGATGACCAAGAGTAGACTGCCTTTACCACCCCCTGGGGCACCTTCATGTATGCTAAAATTCCATTTGGGATAATGAATGCTGGGGATACTTTTTAGAGAGCCATGGACCTAGCTTTTGTAGGTCTAATAGATAAATTTGTGCTGACATATTTGGATGACTTAACAGTTTACTATCACAGCCATCATGACCACTTGCAACATTTAAGGAAGGTATTTCTGAAGTGCAGAAGGTATGGAATATCACTGAACACCAAGAATTCCCAGTTTGCACTCAATGAAGGAAAGCTCCTAGGACTCATAGTCTCAGTTGAAGGTGTAAAGATCGATCCGGTAAGAGTGGAGGAAATTCAGCAGCTGTCAATACCAAGGTCAAAAAGAGACATTCAGTCCCTTTTAGGCAAGATAAAATTTGTCAGGAGATTCATTCCTAATTTCTCTGAGCTGGTAAAGCACATAACATTCATGATTAAAAAGGATGCAGAAATAAAGTGGACTGACTAGGCAAGAAACTATTTTGAAGACATTAAGAAAGCCATCATGGGGGCCCCAACCCTGATTATTCCCGAATACACCAAGGGTTTTTACATTTTCTCTTTTGCATCTTATGACACAGTGGCAGCTGTACTATTACAAAAGAATGATGAAGGTCTTGATCATCCAATTTATTTTTTCAGCATAACCCTAAGAGATGCTGAGATGAAGTATGACCTAGTTGAGAAGCAGGCTTGTGCTCTCATAAAATATTTGAATACTTTCAGAATCTACATTCTCCATGCAAATGTCATTGCATATGTCCCTTCAGTTGCTATGAAGGATGTTTTGACTCAGCCTAACATTGGTGGGAAAAGAGCTAAGTGGATTGTCAAACTCATTGAGTTTGATGTAGAGGTGAAACCCACCAAACTGCTAAAGGGATTAGGTCTAGCCAAACTCATGGCCAATGAAAACTGTGAACTGATGGGAATAAATTTCACATGTGTCAGATCAACAAAGGTGCAGACTATGGTAACAACGGAAAAAGAAGTAAATCAAGATTAGAATAGCAGTCCATCAGTAGCTGAGAACATATCTTCATGTGAGTGGTACTCAGGTATCATTCAATTTTTACTAAAATTAGAAGTTTCCCCTGATCTCACACCTAACTAGGCATGAGCTCTCAAGTTGAAATCTGTTAAGTTTTGCATAATTGACAAATTGCTGTACTAGAGGGATCAGTCTAGAATTTTGTTAAGGTTTCTAGATAAAGAGGAAGCAGAGCAGGTCATGCATCACTTTCATTCCAGTACATGTGGAGGCCACCACTACTAGAAAACCACAGCCCACAATATATTAAGAGCAGGATACTATTGGCCAGTCCTCTTTTCTGATGTATGCACTTTTGTAAGAGCCTGTGACTAATGTCAGATATTTATAGGGAAGCGGCATCTCAAATCCTTGCCCCTTAGGCCTGTTACAATGAATGGGCTTTTCCAGTAATGGGGTCTCGATTTCATAGGAAAAATAAATCCATCTTCCAGTGGACAACATAAATGGATCTTAGTAGCCACTAAATACTTTACCAAATGGATCAGTACCCACTAGAAATTCCACTCATCAAGTCATCATGAGATTTTTATATGAGAACATATTCAGCAGGTTTGGTTGCCCAATAAGGTTAGTAACTGATAATGCACCAACTTTTAAGGTTGGGGAATTAGTTAAAATGTGTGAATCAATGGGTACCCAAATGGTGCACTCCACATCCTATTACCCACAAGGAAATGTCTTGGCTGAGTCATGCAACAAAAGCTTAGTCAGAATCATCAGGAAACTGCTAGAGACAAATCAGAAAAGCTGGGATTCAAAGCTTAAGTTTTCTTTATGGGCTGATAGGGTAATAGAAAAAATATCCATAGGGACTTCTCCATTCAAATAGTTTATGGCATTGAGGCCATCTTTCCTATCCAGCTCATCCTTCCAGTGGCAAAGTTCTTTCAGGAAGAGGAGGATGAACCAAATGATATGGTAAGAAGGATGATGGATTTGGTAGAATTATAGCAAATAAGGGATCACGTTGTAGGAAAATTAGAAGCTCATCAACAGAGGATAAAGGGCATGTTTGAAAAAAGAGCAAAGGCAGACAACTTCCAGGTCGGAGATTGGGTCCTCAAGTGGGATGCTGTCAAACAAGACAAGGGGAAACATGGAAAATTCAACTCTTTATGGATTGGGCCTTTTGTGATAGCCCAAGTACATAAGAATAACACCTTCAAATTGCAAAGTCTGGAAGGTGAAGAGGTATTTGATGGCCCAGTAAATGGGCAGTTCTTGAAGCTCTATTTTATTTGAGGCTCTGAGGCCTTATGATTGTATATTAGTAGATAGTAGGTTGTTTTGCTTTCAGAATAAAATCCATGCCCAATGGAACAATAAAGGATAGTGTTAAGTTACTTAGTTTCTTTTAGGGAAAGGAATTTTGGTCTGGGGTTCTTGGAACCTCATTGGGAGGTTCCCATCCCCAAGTAGGAGCTAGATGTTATCTCCCAAAATAATTTATTTCAATAGTATGAAGAATCTAATTCACGCAATGAGGGATATGAATATCACTAATAGTTTGAAAGCCTCTATTTTTTATGAAAATTTCACAAGTTGTAGCTTTCAGTGGCTTGGGAGAGGATCAGGACATCTCATTAGCCTGTGACAGACATACGGACTACAGCTTCCGTGATCAAATGAAAACTTCAGTGATCGGAGGTTCTAAGGACTATGTATTGGTGAGGTAAAGCTAAAAGGTTTTGCAATGTCGGTGATATAAATCACTAAATGCCACCGAAGTTACGTATCGAAAATTGGAACCATTGCTTAGTAAAGCATCAGAACTTGAAAACACTAACCCTCGGCAAGATAGTTCACTAAGGAGCCGCAACGGCGAGAGACAGACTGACTACGGGTTCCACCACAATAGAAAATCATCGGTGAACAGAAGAACTAAGGACTACAAATCGGCAAGTTTGAAAACACTAACCATTGGCACAATAGTTCACTAAGGAGATGCAATGGCGGAAGACAGACTATATAAAGGTTCCGCCACAATAGAAAATCATCGATGATCGGAAGAACTAAGGACTATGGATCGGTGAGTTTGAAAACACTAACCATCAGCACAATAGTTCACTAAGGAGCCACAACAATAGAAGACAGACTGACTACGGGTTCTGCGACAATAGAAAATAATCGACGATCAGAAGAACTAAGGAATATGGATCGACGAGTTTAAAGATAAGCATCTCTGCAGTGGCGGTAAGGCAACAGACAAGGCCTCCAATCAATGACAAAAATCATTCCGATAGTGATAAAATTAATTCATTTCACCTCTAAAACAACGATGGCATAGAGAACTAAAGCTCTGATTCAAAATTCTACTGACCTCCGATAGCGATAGAGAAAAATCACTGTCAGTTAAAAACATAAAGTTTTGAAAACAAATAAAATAAAAGTGATGTCACACATTGACGAAGAACAATATTTCCCATCAGTGGCATAGAGGACTAATGTCTCGATTCCTTCATCAAATGCCTTCCGACAGCAATAAAATTAGTTCATTTCACCTCCAAAATAGCGGCAGTGTTCCAGTCTAAGGTACCGACGGACTAGCAGACAGAGCTTTCGATCACCGATGCTGAGAATATTAGTCCTTGGAACCTCCAACACTGTGGCAGCATTCATCTTTAAAGATCTGATCCATTAGTTATTATAGCTTACGATCGCCAAGGCATAAACAATCGCAACGTTAGTCATTTAAGGAGTCGACATTGTGGCATCATTGAAGTTTGGGGTTTCGATGCGTTAGAGGTCAGATCTTTTGATCGGCGACCGCGGCAACAAGGTAGAAAACTCCAATGGATTAAACAAGAAAGGTCACTTGAGTTAACCACCGAAACACTGCCTTTTAGGGGCAAAATTACACTAAACCAGTAGTGGAGATTATCAGCAACTACTGCAGTTATTTAGTATTCAGTTAGTGAACTAGATCCTCCTCATAAGTTAGAAAAATAGTTAGCTAGGGTTTTAAACCCTAATCTGAAAAACTATCACTTCTGAGTATTTTTCGGTGAAAACATATCGAAGTTTCAAGATCTATCATTTTTGTAGATGGCTATAAAGCCCATGATTGATTTTATAATAAAGGTTCAACTTCAAGGATTAATGAGCCAATAATGCTTTCAAGCTTCTCATTTTAATTATTTATGATATAAGCTCTTTTGTTGTGATCTGTTCAGCCATCATCTCTTTCTTTACTATATTTATGCCTGAATGTGTATTTAGGTTATTTTTAGATTGATTAAAACATTGATAGTTGTCATCCTATTGGTTTATTAGTGCCATTTGATTTATAAATACCATCCTCATAAGGATTTATCCAATTATATGCATTTGTTTTGTATGTAAGTCTGCCATCCTGGTGAATTCTCCATCCCTGCACCTTATTGTCGAATTTCTGAGCAATTGCAACTAAAAGCATTGTAAACGAGTGAGTTTTATGCATGCCTTGAGAGTGGAAAGGTTATATAGTTCAACTAACTTGATCCATAGTAGAAAACCCTAAAAACATTGTAAGTTACTAGGCATCCTCGAGCTACAACCTAGAGGAGTTTCCTGGAGTGATAACAAATTGGTGCCATTACCGGGGAGAGGAGATTGAAGCTCAGCTTCCCTGGGAGATGACATAGATTTATGCTTTGATTATAGACAAAGCTTGGACATCATTATGGTTGTAATCATCTATCTGGTGACTCCATTGATATAAGGTGGCTTCAAGAAGACCAAGTACCAGAGTAAACCCAAAGGGGCCACCAGCGACACCCATTTCAGATCCAGAATAAATTTTGAGGAAACCTAGGGATTTAGTACTAGGATAGACCAGTAGTGCTGCACGAAAATATACATCAGGTATTTCAAGAAATATTTCTGCTATTATTTCTTCTGCTGAAACTCTTAATTCCTAGGAATTTTTAGATACATCAGAAAAATCTAGGGGTTGGGCATCTTCAAGCTCTACTTCTTGTGAAGATCCAGTCCCTTGTGACTCCACTGGGATAAGCATACCACCGCCTTCTCAATAGATATCTTCATCAATGCTACCTTCCACAACCCTATCCATATCCATTTGCAATATGGATGCCCTCAATTGACCAAGATGGAAAGGATCCTGGTAGCTAGGTATGCTCCCCTAATTTTTCCAAATCCCCTCACAGCCATGCCTATTGGGGATTATCAAAAGTATATGCCTAAGTTTACAGGGGAAGGGAACTTCACTACTGAAGAACATCTAGAGGATTTCTACATCTATGATGAAAATATTAACATAGAATAAGCAAATGTATGGACCAGGGTTTAGGAAGTGGTTTAAGGAACCGCCTGCTGGGTCAGTGGCAGACATAGAGGCCCTAGATGACGTTTTCCTAAAGCATTGGGGAGAGAGGAGAGACCACCTCTACTATATCAAAGAATTCAGCTTCCTGAAAAGAGAAAATGGGGAGTATGTCTCCAACTTTACCAAGAGATTCAACAACATGTACAACAAGATCCCCACTAAGATTAATCCCACCGGTACCTCAGCTATGATAACTTATTCAAATTCCTTTGACTCTGACTTCTACCTACTTCTCAGAGAAAGGAGAACTGCTTCCTTATCACTCATGTAGGATGCTGCCCTAGAGGTAGAGTCAAACATTCTAGCATCTCAAAAGGTCAAAGAGAAGATAGACAGGAAAAAGTAGCTAGCAGACTATAGTGGGGCTTCTACATGAGAGAACAAGATTGAAAAAATGACTAAACTTTTAGATAACCTGACTTCTGAAATGTCTAAATTGAGGGACCAAGGACATCTGCCAGTGAGGGGTTAAGGGCCAAGTGAATTTGCTCCTCGAAACCCAACTTTTGTTCCTTATAGAAGAGGAACTCCCCCTGTTTAGATTCTCCAAAGGGAGAGAAATCAAGGGGAAGACCAGAGGATAAGACCTCCATTTCAAAATGTTGTGTTAGAAGAAGAGTTGAAATTCATTGAAGAAGAAGGCAAAGCTGAAGACAATATCCACTGCATGGAGGATGAGGTGGACTATTCTTTTCTGACATAGGCAGAATATGAGGAAGCCCTAATTGATGAGTAGATCACTGAAGAGGCTGTCTATCAGGCTGATGGTCAGGGAGGTTACCAACTAAGGTCTAGGTTGGTTACTCCCATCAAGAAGAATGTTGTACCTATCAAGCAGCCTGCTGCACCTGCTAGAAAGGTTGTTGTTTTACCAAAGAAAGTGGTTGTCCCATCCAAAGAATTGCATAAACCAGCATCTTCAGCTACACTTGATCAAGTCCAACCCAAACCTACTACTCATGAGGTAAGGTTTCCAGATACGCCACATTACGCTTTCAACCTTGAGTCTGAAATTAAAAAATTGAAAATCCCTTTCCCTTTAATTGAGCTAATGAAGAAAGATACAATCAAAACCTCCATTCTGAAATCTCTTTAGCCCAAGGTACACATTGACACTGACTTTGTAAACCTGCAAGATGACAAGCCTACTTTAACCCTGGGCCCCATGATCAAAGAACTAAAGGAGACATGCCCACCATTCTATATATCCTTGAACATCTATGATAAAATCCTCCATAACTATCTACTGGATTCAGGAGCCTCTCATAACCTAATACCAAAGGTTGTGATGGATGAGATTGGCCTCAGCATCACCAAGCCATACCATGATTTATTCTCCTTTGACTCCAGGAAGGTCATGTGCTTGGGCCTCATCAAAGACCTTGCTATAAATTTAACTCAGCTACCTTTGAAAAGCATAATGATGGACATTGTAGTGGCTGATATTCCTCCAAAATTTGGCCTCTTGTATTGGTCATGGAGCAAAACACTAGGCATCACCCTTCATATGGATCTCACATACACCACCATTCCCATCTTTGGAGGAGAAACTAAGAGATTTTACAGGGAAAATCAGCTAGCATACATTATAAGTAAGGAGAGCTGCTCAGTGAATCACCCCATCTACATGGTGGACAATGATTTTGGGTCTTGCATTTTGCAAATAGATGATAATCAGCAGACATCAGTTCACCTCACTAAGCCCACCCATCAGCATCCCAAAGAAGTCACAACAGCGATCTGTACCATGTATTTTGATGGGGCTAGCACTCAAAGCTCAGGAGGCATGGGTGTAGTCCTGATCTTCCCATCTAAGGAAAACATTCACCTGTCTTATAAGCTAGATTTGAAAACCATGAACACCGTAGCAGAATATGAAGCCTTGCTGCTAGGATTTAAAGCTGCCAAGGAGATGGGGATCATGTGTGTGAATATTTTTGGAGATGCAGACCTCATCATACAACAGGTCAACAACACTTTTCAGACAAAAAATATCAGATTGAAGGCCTACAAGGATGAGGTATGGAAACTCAAAGACTCCTTTATGTTTTTTGAACTGTCATATATTCCTATGGATTTGAATCACGTGGCTAATTCCCTGGCCGTCTCTGCAAGTCTGTTTGTTCCTCCTTTATCCCCTAAACTCAGTTATGATGTTCAGGTCAAGTACAGACCCTCTTTGCCAGACAATATAAAATTTTGGAGGTTGTTTGAGAATGATGAGGATATTAGTAAATTCCTTCAGTTAGTATATGAATTCTCTGACATACACATAGACCAAGAAAACCTTAACATGGAGGAATCCAAACACCTCAAGTTAAAAGATAAAGTGACTGAGCAGAATATTGTCCAATTTCCCAGCAACTACATACCTCGAGGTCAAGTACCACTAGAAGAAGTTTTTGATCACAATGAAATCCCTCTCAAGCCTACCAAAAAGGAGCTAGACCCTACTATCCAAGAGAAAAACATTGGTGGCCAAAGTCCTCCTAAACTGATAAATATTTCCATTGGGTTGAATGCTGATCAGAAGTCTAAATTTGGCAGCTTGATAAAAGAGTTTGCTGATGTTTTTTCTTGGGAGTATAGTGACCTAAAAAGTTATGACACCAATATCATCCAGCATAGAATTCCTTTGGAGAAGGACACCATTACTTTCAAACAAAAGCTAACACCCATCAGCCCTCTCTTATTACTAGTGATTGAAAAAGAGATCCAAAAGCTCCTTAAAGCAAAGATCATAATTCCTCTCAGATATTCCAAGTTTATTGCAAACCTGTTAGTAGTGAGAAAGAAAAATGGAAAAATTAGGTTGTGTGTGGATTTTGGAAACCTGAACAAGTGTTCCAAGAAGGAAAACTATCCACTGCCCAAGATGGAATACCTATTACAAAAAGTCTCAGGGGCTAGGTTTATGTGCTTCCTTGATGGCTTCTCTAGATATAGGCAAGTTGCTGTGCACCCCGATGACCAAGAGAAGACTAATTTTACCACCCCCTGGGGCACCTTCATGTATGCTAAAATGCCATTTGGGATAATGAGTGTTGGGGCTACTTTTCAGAGAGCCATGGACCTAGCTTTTGTAGGGCTAAAAGATAATTTTTTGCTGATATATTTGGAAGACTTAACAATTTACTCCCACGGCCATCATGACCACTTGCAACATTTAAGGAAGGTATTTCTGAAGTGCAGAAGGTATGGAATATCATTGAACCCCAAGAAGTCCCAGTTTTCACTCAATGAAGGAAAGCTCCTAGGCCACATAGTCTGAGTTGAAGGTGTAAAGATCGATCTGGTAAGAGTGGAGGCAATTTAGTAGCTGTCAATACCAAGGTCAAAAAGTGACATTCAGTCCTTTTTAGGCAAGATGACCATTGTGAGGAGATTCATTCCTAGTTTCTCTGAGCTGGTAAAGCACATAAGAATCATGCTAAAAAATGATGTAGAAATAAAGTGGACTAACCATGAAAGAAAATCTTTTGAAGACATTAAGAAAGCCATCATGGGGGCCCCAACCCTGATTAGTCCCAACTACACCAAGGGTTTTTACATTTTCTCTTTTGCATCTTATGACATAGTGGCAGTTGTACTATTACAAAAGAATGATGAAGGTCTTGATCATCCAATTGATTTTTTTAGCAGAACCCTGAGAGATGCTGAGCTGAAGTATAACCCAATTGAGAAGCAGGCTTATGCTATCATAAAATATTTGAAGACTTTCAGAATCTACATTCTCCATGCAAAGGTCATTGCATATGTCCCTTCAATTGCTGTGAAGGATGTTTTGACTCAGCCTGACATTGATGGGAAGAGAGCTAAGTGGATTGCCAAACTCATTAAGTTTGATGTAGAGGTGAAACCCACCAAGCTGGTAAAAAGATTAGGTCTGGCCAAACTCATGGCCAAAGAAAACTGTGAACTGATGGGAATAAAATTCACATGTGTCAGATCAGCAAAGGTGTAGACTATGGTAGCAACTGAAACATAAGTAAATCAAGATCAGAATTATAGTCCATCAGTAGCTGAGAACATATATTCATGTGAGTGGTACTCAAGTATCATTCAAGTTTTGCTAAAATTAGAAGTTTCCCCTGATCTCACTCCTAACCAAGCAAGAGCTCTCAAGTTGAAATCTATTAAGTTTTGCGTAGTTGACAAACTGTTGTACTAGAGGGATCAGTCTGGAATTTTGTTAAGGTGTCTAGACAAAGAGGAAGCAGAGCAGGTCATGCATCACTTTCATTCCAGTACATGTGGAAGCCACCACTATTGCAAAACCACATCCCACAAGATCTTAAGAGAAGGATACTATTGGCTAGTCCTCTTTGCTGATGTATGCACTTTTGTAAGGGCCTGTGACCAATGTCAGAGATTTATAGGGAAGTAGCAGCTCAAATACTTTCCCTTTAAGCATGTTACAATGAATGGGCCTTTCCAGGAATGGGGTCTAGATTTCATAGGAGAAATAAATCCATCTTCCAGTGGACAACATAAATGTATCTTAGTAGCCACTGGCTACTTTACCAAATGGATAGAAGCAGCACCCACGAGAAATGCCACTCATCAAGTCATCATGAGATTTTTATATGAGAACATATTCAGTAGGTTTGGTTTCCCAATAAGGTTAGTAACTGATAATGCACTAGCTTTTAAGGCTGGGAAATTAGTTAAAATGTGTGAATCAATGGGTATCCAACTGGTGCACTCCACATCCTATTACCCACAAGGCAATGTCCTGGATGAGTCATCCAACAAAATCTTAGTTAGAATCATTAGGAAACTACTAGAGACAAATCAGAAAAGTTGGGATTCAAAGCTTAAGTTTGCTTTATGGGCTGATAGGGTAACAGACAAAAGATCCATAGGGACTTCTCCATTCATACTAGTTTATGGCACTGAGGCCATCTGTCCTATCCAGCTCATCCTTCCAGTGGCAAAGTTCTTTCAGGAAGAGGACAATGAACCAAATGATATGGTAAGAAGGATGATGGATTTTGTATAATTACAGCAAATAAGTGAGCAAGTTGTAGGAAAATTAGAAGCTCATCAACAGAGGATAAAGGACATGTTTGATAAAAGAGCACAGGCAGACAACTTCCAGGTTAGAGATTGGGTCCTCAAGTGGGATGTTGTCAGAGAGGACAAGGGGAAACATGGAAAATTCGACTCTTTGTGGATTGGTCCTTTTGTGATAACCCAGGTACATAAGAATAACACCTTCAAATTGCAGATTCTGAAAGGTGAAGAGGTTTTTGATGGCCCAGTAAATGGTCAATTCTTGAAGCTCTATTTTATTTGAGGCTCTGAGGCCTTATGATTGTAAATTAGTAGATAGTAGGTTGTTTTTCTTTTAGAATAAAATCCATGCCCACTGGAACAATAAAGGATAGTGTTAAGTTAATTAGTTGCTTTTAGGGAAAGGAATTTTTGTTTGGGGTTCTTGGGACCGCACTGGGAGGTTCCCATCCCCAAGTAGGAGCCATATGTTATCTCCCAAAATAATTTATTTCGATAGTATGAAGAATCTAATTCATGCAATGAGGGATATGAATATCACTGACAGTTTGAAAGCCTCTGTTTTTTATGAAAATTTCACAAGTTGTAGATTTTAGTGGCTTGGGCGAGGATCAGAACATATCATTAGACACTGATAGACATACATACTACAGCTTCCTCGATCAGATGAAAACTTCAATGATAGAAGGTTCTAAGGACTACGCATCACCAAGGAAAAGCTGAAAGGCTCCACAATGTCGGAGATATAAAGCACTAAATGCCGCCAAAGTCACGTATCGAAAATTAGAACCACTGCTTAATAAATATTCAGAACTTGAAAATACTAACCATTGGCAAGATAGTTCACTAAGGAGCCGCAACAGCGGGAGATAGATTGACTACGGGTTCCGCCACAATAGAAAATCATCAACGATCAGAAGAACTAAGGACTACGGATCGACGAGTTTGAAAACACTAACGATCGGTACAGTAGTTCACTAAGGAGCCATAACACTGAAAGACAGACTGACTACGGGTTTCGCCATAATAGAAAATCATCGACGATTGGAAGAACTAAGGACTATGGATTGGTGAGTTTGAAAACACTAACCATCGGCACAATAGTTCACTAAAAAGCTACAATGGTGGAAGACAAACTAACTATAGGTTCCGCAACAATAGAAAATCATTAGTGATCGGAAGAACTAAGGAATACGGTGTAATGTCCCCAGTTTTGACCCCGTTTGCATGATGTATATATTGTAATTAATCATGGTGAGGAGCTCAAGGAAAAAGCCCCACCATCGATTTGGCTGTGTATGTTTCGGCAATGGGGATAATTGCCGATGGTATGTTGTGCTATCCGGCACATTTTAATATGGCATCATGTAAACACACACATCAAATAAAACTAAAACCACAACCAGCTACGGCAGTGCAACGTTGAATGAAAACGGCATGGTTCCAAAGGATAAGGGGTGGGGGATGTAAAACCTTGGTTATGGGGGAAAAACCCAAGTTTGGTCACCTTGTTGATTTTCCATCTTCCCTTGTCAACCTCTTTAATGCTTCAGCTGGTAGTTGGGGGAGTTATTGCTGAAGTGGTGGTGGTTGTGGCAGGATGTCAGCCTTACCCACTTTCCCACTCCACCCACGTCTACCCATTCTTATCCCTCACACACTCTTCCCTGGTCAGTTCACTCTCACCACGATTTTTGGTCTGTTGGCTCCTCACGCACAGGCTCTGGGCGATTTTGGTCTCACGCAAGCATTTTCTTCCTCCTCACGAGTTGCTAAATGCGCAGGCACTTGTAATTCACGTCCTCCTGACTGCTGTGCATTCTCATGCAAAGAATTTCCCTCCCATTTCTCATTTTCGCGCACAGGAATTTCCTGGGTTTTACCCACGTCGTTTTCCTCTGTGAATTGGTGAATGGAGTGGCTGAATCCTTTCCCCATGGGTCGAATTGTGGGTTCTGCGTTGATTATTACCCATGCCCAGGCTGGAAGTCTGTAAATTTGCTTCCAGCGTGGTTTTTGTGAGTCTTCCCGTGGCTCAATTGCCTTGGACGAACTATTGATTTCACCCACGATTTGGGTCACTGTGGATTTCCAATATGTCGGCTGAGTTTCCCTGTTTTGGACTGTGCATAGCTGCCATCATTTTCATTGTGAAATTGGGCTGTTTTTGTTACCCTGGTTTGGGTGTTGTTGCTGAGTTGTTTTGGCCACGATAGGGCCAAGAACAACTCCGTGTAGCCCTGTTTTAAGCCGTGACAGCTGATTGGTTGCCTGAGTGCAATGGATAGTCTTCAGACTGTGTTGGCTTGGCTTGTCTGTTGAAATCCTGTGAAACCCAGCTGTGTTAGTTTGCTGTTTGTGCCCCTTGGCTATGTATAAGCCTGTAATTGACCCTTATTCCAAAGGAATCATGCCCATCTCGGGGGTGGCAACGTTGCTGAGAGATTGATGAGCACGCTGGCCTATGGTTGGGTGGAACATTGCAGCGACGTAGCTGGTTGCGTTTGAATTCTTCATTGAAAGATAAGTACTGTTGTTTACTGCATCTCTATAATTTATATTGATTGTAAATGCTGGAATGTCTATGTTTGCTTCCGCTGATTGTTTGAAGGACTGTGCATCCTTGTATGATGAATTATGCATCTGTGTATGCTTGTAAGTTTTAATTTCAGCATTTGATTTCTTTGATTATGTTCATGGGCTGTTTTCCCGGTTGTGTTGATGTTCGTCGCGTCCTCTTCGCCGGCTAAGGGACGGGGACGTGACATATGGATTGGTGAGTTTAAAGCTAAGAATCTCCGTAGTGGTGGTAAGGCAATGGATAAGGCCTCCGATCATTCACAAAAATCATTTCGATAGCAATAAAATTAGTTTGTTTCACCTCCGAAACAGTAGTGGCATAGAGAACTAAAGCTCCTATTCAAACTTCTACTGACCTCTGATAGCGATAGAGCAAAATCGCCGACAGTTAAAAATATAAAGTTTTGAAAACAAATAAAACAAAAGTGATGTTGCGCATTGACGACTAACAAGACTTTCCATCAGCGGCATAGAGGACTAATGTCCCGATTCCTTCGTCAAACGACTTCTGACAACAATAAACTTAGATAATTTCACCTATGAAACGCCAGCAGTGTTCCAGTCTAAGGTGCTGACATGCTAGAAGAGAGAGCTTTCAATCACCGATGCTAAGAATATTAGTCGTTGGAACCTCCAACACTGTGGCACCATTCATCTTTGAGGTTTCGATGCATTAGTTACTATAGTTTTTTATCACTGAGGCATAAACCATCACAACGTTAGTCATTTAAGGTGCCAACACTGCAGAAGCATTGAGGTTTGGGGTGCCGATGGGTTAGAGGTCAGAGCTTCCAATCAGTGACTGCAGCAACAAGGTAGAAAACTCCAGCGGATTAAACAAGAAAGGTCACTTCAGTTAACCGCCGAAACACTGGCTTTTGGTGGAAAAATTACATTGAACCAGTAGTGGTGATTATCAGCAACTACTGTAGTTATTTAGTATTCAACCAGTGAACTAGATCTTTGTCATAAGTTAGAAAAATAGTTAGCTAGGGTTTTAAACCCTAATATGAAAAACTATCACTTATGAGTATTTTTTGGTGAAAAGAGATCGAAGTTTCAATATTTGTCATTTTTGTAGAAGGCTATAAAGCCCATGAGTGATTTTATAATAAATGTTCAAATTCGGGGATTTATGAGCCAATAATGCTTTCAAGCTTCTCATTATACTTATTCATGATATAAGCTCTTTTGTTGTGATCTGTTCAGCCATCATCTCTTTCTTTACTATATTTATTCCTGAATGTGTATTTAGGTTAATTTTAGATTGATTAAAACACTGATAGTTGTCATCCTATTGGTTTATTAGTGCTATTTGATTTATAAATACTATCCCCATTAGGATTTATCCATTTATATGCATGTGTTTTGTATGTAAGTCTGTCATCCTGGTGATTTCTCCATCCCTGCACCTTATTGTCAAATTTCTGAGCAATTGCAACTAAAATCCTTGTAAACAAGTGAGTTTTATGCATGACTTGGGAGTGGAAAGGTTATATAGGTCAACTGACTTGTTCCATAGCAGAAAACCCTAAAAACATTGTAATTTACCAGGCATCCTCGAGCTACAACCTAGAGGAGTTTCCTGGAGTGATAACAAATTGGCGTCATTGCCAGGGAGAGGAGATTGAAGCTCATCTTCCCTCGGAGATGACATAGATCTATGATTTGATGATAGACAAATCTTGGACATTATTATGGTTGTAATAATCTATCTGGTGACTCTGTTGATATAAGGTGGCTTCAAGAAGGCCAAGTACCAAAGAAAACCCAAAGGGGCCACCAACGACACCCATTTCATATCCAAAAGAAATTTTGAGGAAAGATAAGGCTTTACTAAGAAAGACCAGCAGTGCTACACAAAAATATACATCAGGTATTTCAAGAGATATTTCTGCTATTATTTCTTCTACTAAAACTCTTAATTCCCAAGAATTTTTAGATACATCAGAAAAATATAGGGGTTGGGCATCTTCAAGCACTGCTTCTTGTGAAGATCCAATCCCTGGTGACTCCACTGGGATAAGTATACCATTTCCTTCTCAGCAAGTATCTTCATCAGTGATTCCTTCCACAACCCTGTCCATACCCATTTCCAATATGGCTGCCCCTCAATTAACCAATATGGAAAGGATCCTGGTAGCTAGGTATGCTCCCCTATTTTTTCCAAATCCCCTCGCAGCCATGCCTACTGGGGATTATCAAAAGTATATGCCTAAGTTTACAAGGGAAGGGGATTTTACCATTGAAGAAAATCTAGAGGATTTCTACAGCTATGCTGAAAATATTAACATAGAACAAGCAGATGTATGGACTAGGGTTTTTGTGCAAAGCCTAGATGGCAAGTCTAGGAAGTGGTTTAAGGAACTGCCTGCTAGGTCAATGGAAAACATAGAGGCCCTAGATGAAGTTTTCCTAAAGCATTGGGTAGAGAGGAGAGACCACCTCTACTATATCACAGAATTCAGCTTCCTGAAAAGAGAAAATGGGGAGTCTGTCTCCAACTTTACCAAGAGACTCAACAACATGTATAGCAAGATCCCCACTAAGATTAATCCCACCAATACCTCAGCTATGATAACTTATGCAAATTCCTTTGACTCTAACTTCTACCTACTTCTCAGAGAAAGGAGAACTGCCTCCTTATCACTCATGTAGGATGCTACCCTGGACGTAGAGTTAAACATTCTAGCATCTCATAAGGTCAAAGGGAAGATAGACAAGAAAAAGTAGCCAACAGTCTATAGTGGGGCTTCTACATGAGAGAACAAGATTGAAAAAATGACTAAACTTTTAGATAACATGACTGCTGAAATGTCTAAATTGAGGGACCAAGGACATTTGCTGGTGAGGGGTAAAGGGCCAAGTGACTTTGCTCCTCAAAACCCAACTTTTGTTCCTTATAGAAGAGGAAACCCCCTGTTTAGATTCTCAGAAGGGAGAGAAATCAAGGGGAAGAACATAGGATAAGAGATCCATTTCAAAATGTTGTATTAGAAGAACAGTTGGAATTCATTGAAGAAGAAGGAGAAGCTAAATAAAATATCCACTGCATGGAGGATGAGGTGGACTATTCTTTTTTGACACAAGAAGAATATGAGGAAGCCCTAATTGATGAGTAGATCACTAAAGAGGCTGTCTATCAAGCTGATGGTCAGGGAGGTTACCAACTAAGGTCTAGGTTGGTTTCTCCCATCAAGAAGAATGTTGTACCTATCAAGCAGCCTGCTGCACCTGCTAGAAAGGTTGTTGTCCCATCCAAAGCATTGCATAAACCAGCACCTTCAGCCACATCTGATTGAGTCCAACCCAAACCTGCTGCCCATGAGGTAAGGTTTCTAGATAGGCCGCATTACGCTTTCAACCTTGAGTCTGAAATTCAAAAATTCAAAATCCCTTTCCCTTTAATTGACCTAATGAGGAATGATACATTCAAAACCTCCATTCTGAATTCTCTTCAGCCTAAGGTGCACATTGACACTGAATTTGTAAACCTGCAAGTTGATAAGCCTGTTGTAACCCTAGGCCCCATGATTAAAGACCTAAAGGACTCATTCCCAACATTCTATATATTGTTGAGCATCCGTGATAAAATCCTCCATAACTATCTGCTGGATTCAGGAGCCTCTCATAACCTAATGCCAAAGGATGTGATGGATGAGATTGGCCTTAGAATCACCAAGCCCTACCACTATTTATTCTCCTTTGACTCCAGGAAGGTCAAGTGCTTGGGCCTCATCAAAGACCTTGCTGTAAATTTAACTCAGCTACCTTCGAAAAGCATAATGATGGACATTGTAGTGGCTGATATTCCTCCAAAATTCATCCTCTTGCTATCTCGGTCATGGAGAAAAATATGAGGTGGTACCCTTTAGATGGATCTCACATACACCACCATTCCTGCGTTTGGAGGAGAAACTAAGAGACTGTACAGGGAAAATCAGCTAGCATACATTATAAGCAAGGAGAGCTGCTTAGTGAATCACCCCATCTATGCGGTGGACACCGATTTTGGGTCTTGGATTTTGCAAATAGATGATAATCAGTAGAGATCAGTTCAGCTCACTAATCCCACCCATCAGCAGCCCGAAGAAGTTAGAAAAGCGATCTGGACCATGTATTTTGATGGGGCTAGTGCTCAAAGCTCAGCAGGCGTGGGTGCAGTCCTGATCTTCCCATCTAAGTAAAACATTCACCTATCTTATAATCTTGATTTCAAAACCACGAACAACATAGCACAATATGAGGCCTTTCTTCTAGGAGTTAAAGTTGCCAAGGAGATGGGGATCATGTGCATGAATATTTTTGGAGACGCAGACCTCATCATACAGCAGGTCAACAACACTTTTCAGACAAAAAATATCATATTGAAGGCCTACAGGGACGAGGTATGGAAACTCAGAGACTCCTTTATGTTTTTTGAATTGTGATATATTCCTAGGGATTTGAATCACCTGGCTGATTCCTTGTCCATCTCTGCAAGTCTGTGTGTTCCTCCTTTACCCCCTAAGCTTAGCTATGATGTTCAGGTCAAGTACAGACCCTCTCTGCCAGACAATGTAAAATTTTGAAGGGTGTTTGAGAATGATGAGGAGCTTAGTAAATTCCTTTAGTTAATAGATGAATTCTCTGACATACACATATACCAGGAAAACCTTAACATGGAGGAATCCAAATAGCTCAAGTTAAAAGATAAAGTGACTGAGCAAAATATTGTCCAATTTCCCAGAGACTACATACCCTAAGGTCTAGTACCACTGGAACAAATTTTTGATCACAATGACATCCCTCTCAAGCCTTCCAAAAAGGAGCTAGACCCTGCTATCCAAGAGCAAAACATAGGCAAACAAAGCCGTCCTAAACTGATAAATCTTTCCACGGGGTTGAATGCTGATCAAAATTCTAAATTTGTCCGCTTGATAAAAGAGTTTGCTGACATTTTTTCCTTGGAGTATAGTGACCTAAAAAATTATGACACCAATATCATCCAGCACAGAATTCCTTTGGAGAAGGACACCATTACTTTCAAACAGAAGCTAAGACCCATCAGCCCTCTCCTATTGCCAATTATTGAAAAAGAGATCCACAAGCTCCTTAAATCCAAGATCATAATTCCCCTTAGATATTCCAAGTGGATTGCAAACCTGGTAGTAGAGAGAAAGAAAAATGGAGAAATTAGGTTGTGTGTGGATTTTAGAAACCTGAACAAGTGTTCCAAGAAGGACAACTATCTGCTGCCCAAGATGGAACACCTATTACAAAAAGTCTCGGGGGCTAGGGTTATGTCCTTCCTTGATGGCTTCTTTGGATACAACCAAGTTGCTATGCACCCTAATGACCAAGAGAATACTGCCTTTACCACCCCCTGGGGCACCTTCATGTATGCTAAAATGCCATTTGGGCTAATGAATGCCGGGGTTACTTTTCAGAGAGCCATGGACCTAGATTTTGTAGGGCTAAAAGATAAATTTGTGCTGATATATTTGGATGACTTAACAGTTTACTCTCATAGCCATCATGACCACTTGCAGCATTTAAGGAAGGTATTTCTAAAGTGAAGAAGGTATGGAATATCACTGAACCCCAAGAAGTCCCAGTTTGCAGTCAATGAAGGAAAGCTCCTAGGCCACATAGTCTCAATTGAAGGTGTAAAGATCGATCCTATAAGGGTGGAGGAAATTCAGCAGCTATCAATACCAAGGTCAAAAAGTGACATTCAGTCCTTTTTAGGCAAGATAAACTTTGTAAGGAGATTCATTTCTAATTTCTTCGAGCTGGTAAAGCACATAGCAGTCATGCTAAAAAAGGATGCAGAAATAAAGTGGGATGACAAGGCAAGAAACTCTTTTGAAGACATTAAGAAAGCCATCATGGGGGGCCCAACCTTGATTAGTCCTGACTATAGCAAGGGTTTTTACATTTTCTCTTATGCATATTATGACACAGTGGAAGATGTACTATTACAAAAGAATGATGAAGGTCTTGATCATCTAATTGCTTTTTTCAGCAGAATCCTGAGAGATGTTGAGCTGAAGTATGACCCAATTGAGAAGCAGGCTTATGCTCTCATAAAATTTTTGAATACTTTCAGAATATACACTCTCCATGCAGAGGTCATTGCATATGTTCCTTCAACTACTGTGAAAGATGTTTTGAATCGGCTTGAAATTGATGGGAAGAGAGGAAAGTGGTTTGCAAAACTCATTGATTTTGATGTAGAGGTGAAACCCACCAAGCTGGTAAAGGGATTAGATCTAGCCAAACTCATGGCAAAAGAAAACTATGAACTGATGGGAATAAATTTCACATGTGTCAGATCAGCAAAGGTGCAGACTATGGTAGAAGCTGAAACAGAAGTAAATCAAGATTAGAATAATAGTCCATCAGTAGCTGAGAACATATCTTCATGTGAGTGGTACTCAAGTATCATTCAATTTTTTCTAAAATTAGAAGTTTCCCCTGATCTCACTCCTAACCAAGCATAAGCTCTCAAGTTGAAATCTGTTAAGTTTTGCATAATTGACAAACTACTATACTAGAGGGATCAGTCTGGAATTTTGTTAAGGTGTCTAGATAAAGAGGAAGCAGAGCATGTCATGCATCACTTTCATTCTAGTACATGTGGAAGCCACAACTACTAGAAAACCACAGCCCACAAGATCTTAAGAGTAGGATACTATTGGCCAGTACTCTTTGCTAATGTATGCACTTTTGTAAGGACCTGTGACCAATGTCAAATATTTATAGGGAAGCATCAGCTCAAATCTTTTCCCCTTAGGCCTGTTACAATGAATGGACCTTTCTAGTAATGGGGTATGGATTTCATAGGAGAAATAAATCCATCTTGTAGTGAATAGCATAAATGGATCTTAGTAGCCACTGACTACTTTACCAAATGGATAGAAGCAGTACCCACCAGAAATTCCGCTCATTAAGTCATCATGAGATTTTTATATGATAACATATTCAGCAGGTTTGGTTGCTCGATAAGGTTAGTAACTGATAATGCACTAGATTTTAAGGCTGGGGCACTAGTTAAAATGTGTGAATCAATGGGTATCCAACTGGTGCAATCCACATCCTATTACCCACAAGGAAATGGCCTAGCTGATTCATCCAACAAAATCTTAGTCAGAATCATTAGGAAACTGCTAGAGACAAATCAGAAAAGTTAGGATTCAAAGCTTAAGTTTGCTTTATGGGCTGATAGGGTAACAAGAAAAATATCCATAGGGACTTCTCCATTCAAACTAGTTTATGGCACTGAGGCCATATTTCCTATCCAGCTCATCCTTCCAGTGGAAAATTTCTTTCGGGAAGAGGAGGATGAACCAAATGATATGGTAAGAAGGATGATGGATTTGGTAGAATTACAACAAATAAGGGAGCAAGTTGTAGGAAAATCAGAAGCTCGTCAACAGAGGATAAAGGGCATGTTTGAAAAAAGAGCAAAGGCAGACAACTTACAGGTCAAAGATTGGGTCCTCAAGTGGGATGTTGTCAGACAGGACAAGGAGAAACATGAAAAATTTAACTCTTTATGGATTGGCCCTTTTGTGATAGCCCAGATACATAAGAATAACATCTTCAAATTGTAGAGTCTAGAAGGTGAAGAGGTATTTGATGGCCTAGTAAATGGGCAGTTATTGAAGCTCTATTTTATTTGAGGCTCTAAGGCCTTATGATTGTAAATTAGTAGATAGTAGGTTGTTTTGCTTTCAGAATAAACTCCATGCCCAATGGAAAAATAAAGGATAGTGTTAAGCTACTTATTTTCTTTTAGGGAAAGGCATTTTGGTCTGGGGTTCTTGGGACCTCACTGGGAGGTTCCAATCCCCAAGTAGGAGCCAGATATTATCTCCCAAAATAATTTATTTCGATAGTATGAAGAATATAATTCATGCAATGAGGGATATGAATATCACTAACAGTTTGAAAGCCTCTATTTTTTATGAAAATTTCACAAGTTGTAGCTTTCAGTGGCTTGGTTGAGGATCAGAACATCTCATTAGCCACTGACAAACATACAGACTACGGCTTCCACGATCAAATGAAAAATTTGGTGATCGAAGGTTCTAAGGAATACATATCAGTGAGGCAAAGCTGAAAGGTTCCGCAATATTGGCGATATAAAGCACTAAATGCCGCTGAAGTCATGTATCGAAAATTGGAACCATTGCTTAATAAAGCGTTGGAACTTGAAAACACTAACCGTCGGAAAGATAGTTCACTTAGGAGACACAACATTGGGAGACAGACTGACTACGGGTTCCACCACAATAGAAAATCATCGACGATTGGAAGAACTAAGGACTATGGATCGGCGAGTTTGAAAACACTAACCATCGGCACAATAGTTCACTAAGGAGCCACAATGGTAGAAGACAGAAGGACTACGAGTTCCTCCACAATAGAAAATCATCAGTGATCGAAAGAACTAAAGACTACGGATTGACGAGTTTGAAAACACTAACCATTGGCACAATAGTTCACTAAGGAGCTGAAACGACAGAAGGCAGATGGACTACGAGTTCCACGACAATAGAAAATCATTGGTAATTGAAAGAAATAAGGACTACGGATCAGTGAGTTTAAAGCTAAGCATCCCCGCAGTGGCAGTAAGGAAATGGACAAGGCCTCTGATCAATGACAAAAATCATTTCAATAGCGATAAAATTAGTTCGTTTCACCTCCAAAACAATGGTGACATAGAGAAATAAAGCCTTGATTCAAACTTCTACTGACCTCCGATAGCGATAGAGAAAAATTGCTGACAGTTAAAAACATAAAGTTTTGAAAACAAATAAAACAAAAGTGATGTCGCACATCGGCGAATAACAAGACTGCCCATTGGTGGCATAGAGGACTAATGTCCCAATTCCTTTGTCAAATGACTTTTGATAGTGATAAAATTAGTTCATTTCACCTCCGAAATAGCAGTAGCGTTCTGGTCTAAGGTGCCGATAGGATAGAATACAGATCTTTCAATCACCGATGCTGAGAAGATTAGTCGTTGGAACCTCCGACACTACGGTAGAATTCATCTTTTAGGTTCCTATGCATTAGTTATTATAGCTTCCAATCACTGAGGCATTAATAATTACAACGTTAGTCATTTAAGGTGCCGACACTGTGGTAGCATTGAGGTTTGGGGTGCCGATGGGTTAGAGGTCAGAGCTTCCGATCAGTGACTACGGCAACAAGGTAGAAAAATCCGGTGGATTAAACAAGAAAGGTCACTTCAGATAACCATCAAAACACTGGCTTTTGGCGGAAAAATTACACTGAACCAGCAGTGGTGATTATCAACAACTACTACAGTTATTTAGTATTCAGTTAATGAACTAGATCTTCATCATAAGTTAGAAAAATAGTTAGCTAGGGTTTTAAAACCTACTCTGAAAAGCTATTACTTTTGAGTATTTTTTGGTGAAAAGAGATCGAAGTTTCAAGATCTGTCATCTTTGTAGAAGGCTATAAAGCCCATGATTGATTTTATAATAAAGGTTCAACTTCAGGGATTTATGAGCCAATAATTCTTTCAAGCTTCTCATTTTACTTATTCATGATATAAGCTCTTTTGTTGTGATCTGTTCAGCCATCATCTCTTTCTTTACTATATTTATACCTAAATGTGTATTTAGGTTATTTTTAGATTGATTAAAACACTGATAGATGGAATCCTATTGATTTATTAGTGCTATTTGATTTCTAAATGCCGTCCTCATAAGGATTTATCCATTTATATACATGTGTTTTGTATGTAAGTCTGCCAACCTGGTGAGTTCTCCATCCCTTCACCTTATTGTCGAATTTACGAGCAATTGCAACTAAAAGCCTTGTAAAAAAGTGAGTTTTATGCATGCCTTAAGAGTGGAAAGGTTATATAGGTCAACTGACTTGATCCATAGCAGAAAACCCTAAACACATTGTAAGTTACCAGGCATCCTCGAGCTACAACCTAGAGGAGTTTTCTGGAGTGATAACACACCACGTACGAATGATGGGGCCAAATAGATCCAATGCTTTGTCATTCAAATTCCTGTAGAAAACATTGTTTCCTGTAGAAACATGTAATCCATTAATTTATAATAATTTCAGCGTATGTCCATTTCAATTTCATGATTAAAATGAATAAAGTAATTAATAAATACCCACAATATTTTGAATCTTGATCGGAACACAAGTGTCATCCACCAGAAAGGTGATATCTAGTGATCCGATTCTTTTAATGCATGCTGCTCCAGGAAAATTTTCCTAGTCATCTACAGTAGGTTCATCTCCAGAGTCATGTGGAGCCCTAAGCTCCATCTCATCATTCTCTAGCATGTCATGCTGATCAAAATCAGTTCCCTCATCAATGTATTTGAGTCCAACTGGAGGACTATCAAAAGGCCTCATCGGTACATTGCATTGTCGACGTTGTTGTTGCATTGGAGCATGACTGCTACCTATACCTATCTCTACAATTTCTCTAGTCAAGGGTTGTAAAAACTCCTACAAATGAAAAAATTTACTTTATCAGATCACTTGGAAAAATAGAAAGAATAATATCATATATGAAATCATGTCATAGCTTAAAAAAATATGTGAAGATGCCACTTACCCCATAATATTTTATTTGTTCTTTCAGCTCTTCAATCCTTGCCCTGATCTCCTGTGTCATGGGCCTTATGCAAGCCAAGGAAATCATTTATATGTTTTCCTTTTTCAAGGCCTTCTTTATAGTATCCATAGGGTCTATGGAATAGTAAATCTCATCCTCAAGCTCCTCATCGCCCAGATCAAGTGCACTGGACTAAATTCATCAAACAATAAAATTAAGAAAAATAATTTTAACATCATTCAAACATTGTTATTGTAATGAAATTTAGTAACTATTAAGGACTAACACTTACCTGATGCGGTGTTGTGGCCGGTGACTTCCCACGGTCACCCCCTACTGATATACTTCTAGTGGGTGATTGTCCATAGTCACCTTGGACCGTGGAAGCAGCATGTGCCTTTCCACAGTCCCCACCCTAACATGATAAATCAATCAATAATTCACCATAAGCACCGAAAAATGTGAATGTCAATAGTGGAAATCGAATACTAACATAAAAAATTGAAACATTTAGTTATTATATTTAACACTTACCTAACAGGGCACAGAGCATGACCTTCCATGGTCACCCTGGACCATGGAAGCAGTAGGTTCCTTTCCACCAGCACCACCCTGACACAATAAATCAATAAATAAATATTATGAAAATAATTGTAAGATAATACAAAATGAGATATTGCAATAATATTTATTTTTACATCAGAAGTAGAGGACACACGTTTTGTTCCATGACGAACATGGGCAGACCCCTGCCACAGTGTAATAAGCATGTTGTCACATGGAAATATTTTGGGGTTGGAGTTTGTAGTTATTGTAGTCATATTTAGTTACTATATTTAGTTGAGTCAATAATTGTAACATCAACAAAAATCAGACATTGCAATAATATTTACTTTTACCCCCGATGGAGAAGATACATGTTATGCTCCATGGCGATGATCAGACCCCTGCCACAGTGTAATAAACATGTTATCATATGGAAATATTCACAATAAGCATGGAAAAATAAAATGGTAACAGTGTAAATTGAATGTTAATAGAAAAAATCTCAACATTTAGTTATTATATTTAACACTTACCTAATGGGGCACAGAGTGTGACCTTCCACGGTCACCCTAGACCATGGAAGTAGAGGACACACATTTTGTTGCATGACGACCATGGGAAGACCCCTGCCACAGTTTAATCAGCATGTTGTCACATGGAAATTTTCTGGGGTTGGAGTTTCTAGTTATTCTAGTCATATTTAGTTACTATATTTAGTTCAGTCAATAATTGTAACATAAACAAAAATGAGATACTACAATAATATTTACTTTTACCTCCAAAGGAGGAGATACATGTTCTACTCCATGGGGATCAGTATACCCCTTCCACAATGTAATAATCATGTTATCATATGGAAATATTCACAATAAGCATGAAAAAAGAAAATGGTAACAGTTGAAATTGAATGTTAACTGAAAAAATCAAAACATTTTGTTATTGACGCCATATTTATTTACTATATTTAACATTTACCTCACGAGGCATATATTGTGACCTTCCATGGTCACCCTGGACCATGGAAGCAGCATGTGTCTTTCTGCTGCTGCAACCCTGACAAAATAAATCAATCAATAAAATTTGAGCCAATAATTGTAAAATGAAAAACATGAGATAAGCATAACAGTGTAATAAGCATGTTATCACATAGAAATATTCATAATATACACAAAAAAGTGAATGTCAACAGTGGAAATCGAATATTAACAAAAAAAATTGAAACATTTAGTTATTGTAGTCATGTTTAGTTACTATATTTAGCATTCACCTGATGAGGCATAGTGTGTGACCTTTCACCATTACCCTGGACCATGGAAGCCACATCTATTTGATTTAAGTTGTAATCGATCAACAACTCTTCACTTGGAAGTATTGTTTTTGTTGCACATACAAATATACGATGTTCTTTGCGTCCCTCAAATTTGCAATTCAGTTTCTTAGTCACTGTCACTAGCCATGTACTATTTATAAATTGAACAACGTTTCTAGATGCTTTTGTTCTCCCATCAATATACATAGTTTCCCCTTTGTTTTTATTGTGTTCTGCTAGTTGTATATAATTTGCGACAACTCTGTATCTCCTCATACTTTGAGTATATTGGACCAAGATCAACTAGTTATTGTATCTGTATAATGGTACGACATACTCCATCAATTTAGTTATAGTGCCATACCCGACCTTTATGCCATATATGGAAAATAGCCCCAATCCATGTAAGGACAAAGGAGCAATGCAATACATCCTCCCATTGATGAAGAAATCTGTGTCCACTTGAGGTAGCTTATTAGGTACCCATTGTTGCACTATATTTATATACCTCAAGGGAAACTCAATGTCACCTATGCTCTTAGCATCATAATTACATGACCCTCCGTTGGCAATAAAATATTTCATGCATCTATGAAATATTTTCCTTACCTTTTCAGATCTAGTTGATATAGAACCAGTAGATCTAGTACAACACGTATCACTTTCAACCTCTCCTAGTATATCTTCACCATCACTCGAGGAAGATAGATCTGATAGATACCTATTTGGTGGTACCTACACTCGATACAACAAGAATATAAGCTACCAAGTAGATATAATTTAGCATGCAAATATATTTACTTGTAATGTTTTAAAATCAAAACTTTTTTCTTCCCAAAAACTTTACCAAAATCTATTTTTCTGTCAAAGGTGTTATTTCTTTTAGAGTTATTTATATTTGAATTATTTTTAAGTATAATACACGATTTGGTTTGGTTTGGAATTTGTTCACAACATGGATATAGAAGTGTGTTTCTTGGGCCACTTGACTAGTTAATGCATGCAAAGAGGTATGGGGTTCCCCCTCATATAGATCATGTTGGGGATTCAATTTGGAATGAGTAGTGGTCATATTGCTTCATTCATGGATTTCCCACCGAAACTCGATGACTTTATTCTAACACTGCCTCTTCCACTGTGGTTTGATATGCAAGTTTCCTTGTGCAAGGTACTCATTCTCTAACTATGTGCCTGATTTTTTTTAAATAGGATAACATTGTGAAATGTCACCAAATTTAGACCAATTATAGGTAGTATTGAGAATTGGTGACATTTGGTGAACTGATGATTGTGGACAGACATATCCTAGATATTTTCATTAATGACAAAATAACTTTTGATAGGCATAGGCATGTATGATAAAGTTGGAAAAAGACTAAGTGGTGAAAAATTGTCCTAAAGCAGTAGTCTTATGAAAATTCCCACCATATTTCATAAGAAGGAGAAAATTCCCGCCATGTCCTGTCATCCCATATTTTTTTGAAGTATATATATGACCATGGAACCATTTCTCAGAACAACTCTTTGAGGAAGAAGATACATGCCTCCCAAAAGTTCTTTTTGGTCAAATTAGACAAGTTTCTCTAGGAGAATGCTCGCCATAATTTGTGGGTTGAAAGAAATTCCTGCACCATATGGGAATCCTATAGGTGGTTGTGTTGTCTACCTGACCATGTTCTTACTTTGACTTGAAAGTACCTGAGGAAGAAATTAGGATCTGCGAAAACATGGTCTTAAGCAGCTTTTACATAATACTTCAATAAAATGCCTGTCAAGGAGAGATAATGTAGTTCCAGAGGATGAAACTGGTCTTAATGGATTCATCTAGTTGTCCTCCATCCATTGAATGTATTACACTCCAATTTTGATGAAAATTTGAAATCACCTTTGAGACCTAGGGTTTAAAGAAATTGACTAAGTGTCAAATCACAAGCTTGAAGAGGCATTTGGAAATGGCCACCAAATCCTGTTTGAGTGATGATAAATTCGTTAGAAGGTATAGGAATTTTCTTTAATGAACTAGATATCCATCCATGTTCTTAGTTTTTCTTATGGTGACCACATGAGAAAAATATCAGCCTACCAAAAGAGGTAAAAACATTAGCTTGCATATCCACAAATATGAAAAATTGACCGAGTGTTGAAAATAGGAGGTTGAGAGCCCACTTGGAAATGCACACCAGATTCATCTCTTTAACTGATAAATTCATCAGATGTTATGGGTCCATTCTTTGATGATCTGAGCATCTTCTCATGATCTCAGTTTCCCTCTGGGTGTTCACACATGTGAGATATGAGTCTGCCAAAATGCCTCCTAGCACAGTAATGACTAGGGCCTGACAAAACTCACTAAGTGTTGAATTGAGCAGTTTAAAAGACCATTTTAAAGTGATTGCCAGAGACTGTGTGTTTGTCAGTAAGGTTTTAAGGTGACATGGTCTTGTTCCTATTTGAGGTGGATACCTATCCATACCCTCAGTTTGTTTAAATATGGTTAAGATGTGAAAAATATAAGTCTGCCAAAAGTTTAAAAAATATTCATGTACAGTCTTGGTGAAATAAAAGAGTAAGATACAGGAAATTAATAAACAAAAATTTATAAAGGGAATTTTGCATATGTTGAGAAGGATTTAAGGATAGTATTTTGGAAGATATGGTGTGATCAAAATTACACCGCATATATTTAAGGAAGAAATGCTCCCAAATGTTTTAATGAAGACACATGTAGGCTACATTATTCTTGATAACCTTTGGACTCTTTCAAATATGCCAAACAGAGGAAAAAATATATAAGTGTCGTTGAAAAATAATACTTGTATCAAATGTCTATTTAAAGAAGAAAGAGGTAAGAGGGTCAATTTACTAGAGTCAATTTAAATTATAGCCCACGAGTCCTAGTGAACTATACATTGTTCCAAAATCCAAACCAGTAAATGGGAAAATATTTCAAAGTGTGTTATAATTCAGGTAAAAGTGAGCATAAAAATTAAATAAAATTCTTCTTTAAAGAAGAAATAGGTCTTAGGTTGAATTGTAAGCAGTCATTATAATAGCAGCTCCTATGGCACTCTACAAAAATTTTTAGACCCATAATAGAAAACAATCACAAAATCTTGAAAAGTGTTCCATAATCCATGTAAAACTTACAATCAAAGAAAAATTAAATGCATCTTTAAAGGAGAAAGAGGTCTCACTTTCAAGTTTCGACAAAATCAGTTCAAATTATAGCTCATACAGGACTCTGTTCTAGACCATTAAATAGAATAAGATTACACAAGCTTGCACTCTATAGAATGTTTCAGACATATAATAGAATAAAAGAACAAAAGCTTGTAATTTGTTCCATAATCGAGGTTAAACTAATTATTAAAGAAAAATTAAATTCTTAGAATAAACACATCTCAAGTTCAAAGTTTCGATAGAATCGGTTGAACTAGTTCAAATTATAGCTCCTACAGGACTCTGCACACTATTCCAAACCATTAAATAGAATACAATTACAAAATCTTGCAAATTGTGCCATAATTCATAAAATTATACAAGAGCACGATTGGCTTGCAGTGCTCAACCCATATGTCTTTTCCTTGAATTTAAGGAGGAGCTTCATACACTCCAATAATAGAAATCCCTTACTAGATCCACCAATAATAGAAGTGATGGTAGAAAAACAAAAAAATTATAATTTCACTATGACTGTACCGAATCCATATTGGTTCATAAATTTGATGTATTTTTCCCAAATTCATATGTTTCTAGGGTTAATGGGATTACAAAATTCATTGGGCCCTTTGTTATCCTCTGGACTGTAGCTGGATTTCCTCCCCTAGGAATGTCGATATCCTC
>LPNX010535294.1:680752-715425 GCA_001517045.1 Pseudotsuga menziesii
CAGTGGATGCAAAAATGGCTAAGTAGCCTCAAAAAGGTACCGACCCTAAATTATGTTAGATTTTTATCATTTAAGATACCATTATATTAGGATCTTTAACTGAGAGAATAACAAGCACAACAATCAAACATAAAAGACAATGAACACAATGTTTTTCCTTGGGGATGTTGGAGACATTTACCACATTACACACTCATTTTGGTCAATTTGGCCTAGTTAAACCACTATTCTAAGTATTATTGACTCAGTTAACATCAGAGAAGCACTAGGTGACATCATCTAGATCACATCCACGCCTACCTTCAGTCAAGGAGGCTAACTTAGCCTTCTCCTACATTCGAGGAGGCTAACTAGAGCACTCCGGGGGTGATCTGAGTGTCATTAATGCACCATATTGCTAACTTATGGTTACAATTAGTTAAGAAGAGCAGTGAAGGTGCCCTCCATCATTAAATTGAGTATTTATTGATTATTTAATGAACTGGAGTCAAAAGAGGTGCCTCCAACCACTTTTGATGTTAAGTTACACTTTAGTTAACCTCATCGGGGTTCATTGGAGTCATTGAAGCACTACCACTTGTTGGTTGGCTTGCTGTGACATGTGTCTGACCTAATTTCAGTTAGAATCAGTCATTTATTGCACTTTGACTTCAGTTAGGGCTTAGTTGAGTCAATTAGGGTTTTGATCAGTGGTTAACTTGAGTGTTGATCGTGGCTTACATTCAATTAAGCTAGAATCACTCACTCAATTCGAATGACCACCTTGGGAATTCGAATTGCTTTGTCATTCATTCTTGTAGCCTGATCATTATTTTGTATTACTCATTCTTTGTGTGAATATACAGAGCGATTACTCATTATGTAGCCCAATTACACCATTTTCATGACTTATTGTTATTAATCTTTGATGAGACTTGTGTTTAGTCCCTAGATCACTGTGCAAGTTTAATATGGTATCAGAGCTCATGGCGGGATGAACCTCAGATCTCTCAAAAACAAGGTTTTTGACAGATCTTGCATGAGAAATGAGTAATAGCTCAAAAATCCAGCACTGCACTAGAAGCCAAGGCCTACCACTTAATAACCCAAGTAAAGAACTTGTTGATCAAGCTTTCTTAATTAACTATGCTGGGTGTGATGAAAGCCTAAAATGTGGAGGCTGTCTGACCTTACATTTCCCTTTCTGTTGTGATTTTTAGGTTTTCTACAGGTGAAGCATTTGCTCCAGTAGATCCAAATGGCCTTCTCAGTAGATCTTTTGACTCCATTCAATTTCCACTCATGGAAAGGAGACATGGAGATTCAGTTGCACTTCAAAGGACTCTATAGAGTCACCATGGACATTGAATATGAGCTTGGTTCTGCTATGGACAAATCAAGATTCTTGAACAAGAAGGATGAAGCATTCGGATTCTTGTGCCTCTCTATTTCCTAGGATCTTCTTTTCCATCTTTTGGGATTGAAGACTCCAAAGGAAATTTGGGACAAATTGGAAACCCTATATGGAAAGCAAGATGATTTGAGAGTTTACCATCTTGAAAATGAATTGATGTCTCTCCATCCTTCTAATTTCAAGACATTGAATGAATTTTTCACAAAGTTCAAGCACACTATCTTACTCTTGAAGCAATGTAAAGTGGAGAAGGTGGATGATCAACTCATCCTTGCCATACTCTCCAAACTTGCAGCTGATTATTCAGTTTTTGTCTCTACATTCCATGTAGGGAAGCTCACAACCCCTGGATGGAAGATGCCTACACTCAATGCCTTCATTGAGTCCCTAACAAGTGAACATGATAAGCTTATCCAAATGGGGATGATCATATCCTCTCATGATCAAGCCCTCCATGTATTGGGGCCCAAATATCTGAAGGGTAAAGGAAAGCAGCAGAAGAACCTAAAAACTAAATTCGAAGCTCCTAAGCCTAAACTTAAAAACCAGCAGCATGATGAATATTCTGGCTCAAGGAAGAACGAAGAAAAAGGGCACCATGGAAAGGAAAAAGTCAAGTGTTCATACTGTGGGAAGGGATTCCACCTTGAACATGCCTACATGAAGAAGAATCTTGATGAAGCTACCTCTCTCCTTGAGAGAAAACACATCCAAAAAGCTTTCGGAGGAGAGATCAGCAAGATCGAGAACCACATCATGAAAAAGGTCATGCCCTCATGGCAAGCACTTCGAAGTCCAAAGAACTCTTTATTGATTCTGAAGCTTTGAACCACATGATGGCTGAAAGAGACTCCTTTTCATCCTTGGAGAACAGAAAATCCATCCCCATCCACATGGGAGATGACTCCACCATCATTTCAGAAGGACAAGGTACAATTGATCTTGAGAATGGCTATTTTTCAAATGTTTACTCTATGTACCGTCTCTGGCATCAAATATCCTTAGTGTCTATTAGATGACACATACAGGAGTGCCTAAGAGAGTTTCTTTCAGCCCAAATGATGTTGAGATAACGGATCTTGCATCCAAGAAACTCATTGCTAAAGGCCTTACAAACCATCATGAAAAAGCCTATGAGTTCTCTTACTTTGTTGCAGATGCAAAGCCCGCCACTCTGCTAACTCATGGAAGTGAAGCTAGTAGGTTGTGGAATGAAAGGTTTGGCCGTCTAAATTTCAAATATTTGCAGCAATTACAGAAAAAATCCATGGTTGAAGGCCTCCCGGTCATCAAGGCAACCACTGGAAATTGCAAGGGCCATGTGATTGGAAAACACCCTGAGCACAAGTTCGATCGGGGGAAGGCAAATTGAGCTACATGCATATTAGGGATGATAAATTCTGATATCAGTGATCCAATGCCTGTCACATCCATGAATGGATCAAGGTATCTTTTGACTTTTATTGATGATTTTTCAAGGTACACATGGGTCTTCTTTCTCAAAAAGAATTCTGAAGTATGTGAAAAAAAATTTGAACTGAAGACCTTGATCGAAAATGCCTCTGGGATTAATATCAAGATCTTGAGATCTGATAATGGTGGGGAGTATGTCAGTAATGAGTTACTCCACATATGCTCCCAAAGTGGTATTTAGGTCCAACATTCAATTCCCTACACTCCCCAGCAGAACGGAGTAGCGAAAAGGAAGAATCGGTCTCTCAAGGAGATGACCACCTGTATGTTGGAATCAAAGAAGTTAGATGCAAATTTGTGGGCTGAAGCCATGCATGCTGTAGCATACACTTAGAACAGAGTGCCACACTCCTCCGTGAAATGGAAGACCCCTTTCGAAGCATACTTCAGACACAAGCCGGATATGTCAAACCTGTGGGTGTTTGGGTCCACTGCATGGGCCTGGATTCCACTTGATAAAAGAAGGGATTTGCAACTGCAAATCATAGAATGTGAAGGAGCGTCATGTTTGATGAACCTCTTTAGGAGGTGGAACTAGTGAAGGAGAAAACTGCTGATTTTCCTTCCTATTCTACTGAATATTTGGATGATGAAATTGGGGGTGATGACCCTTATTTGGATCCTTTGATTTATGATATCAGTGTGTAGAAAACATCATATACTAAATCAAAACCTAACGTATAGAATCATCTTCCCACATGGGCCCAATAGACACTCTCCTCCGCAGGAGATAACATTGGAAATCCAGATGATCCAAGGAGAACCCGGTCTAATTTCCGAAGAGTAGGTATTGTGCTCTCTTGTCCTAATAATTTACTATCTGAAACTTGCTATTTGATGATTATTTTAGAACCAAAATCCTACTACCATGATCATAAGGATCCGATATGGCAAGTTGCCATGGTTGTTGAGATGAATTCTCTTTAGAAAAACACTACTTGGGAGCTCGTTTCTCTTCCTCCAGGAAGGAAATTGGTTCAATGCAAGTGGGTGTTTTGGACCAATTTTTTTGCTTATGGAAGCACCTACAAATATAAGGCAATTCTAGTGGAAAAAGGTTTCTCTTAGGTCCAAGGTGTGGACTACCATGAGACCTTTGCACTGATTGCAAAAATGGACTCCATCCGCATAGTTTTGGCAATTTCAGCATCTAAGCACTGGGAAGTGCATCATATGGATGTTAAGTCAGCCTTTATACATGGATATATTCATGAGGAGATATACATGAATCATCTTGAGGGCTACATCACTGATCCATCTTTGCTTTTCAAGCTAAAGAAGTCACTATACGGGTTAAAACAAGCCCCAAGAGAGTGGTATTCCAAGATGGATGCCTTCCTTCTCTCGCAAAACTTCCAAAGGTGTAGATCAGATCCAAATGTGTATATACAACAGTTTGATGGTCATTTAATAATTATTGTTTTATATGTTGATGACTTACTGATCACAGGTAGCACATTTGCTTCCATTTCAGCCATCAAAACTGCTCAATGCCTTTGAAATGAGTGATTTGGGGCTCCTAAAACAATTTTTGGTGCTCGAAATTAAGAAACATTCTGATGGGATAATGGTCACTCAGTCCAAATACATATCATACCTATTATCCAATTTTAACATGGCTGAATGTAGGCCTGCACCAGTCCCTTTCCTTTCAGGGATCAACCTTGAAGAAGGAAAAAGCAGACCTCCCATGGTCTGCACTATCTATCGACAGCTGATTGGTAGCTTGTTGTACTTGACAAATTATTGGCCTGATATATGTTATGCCATGAATTTTGTATCAAGATACATGTAGCAGCCTCATGATATTCATTGGAAGGTAGCCAATAGGATCCTCTAGTATATTCATGGAACTAGGACCTACGGCATTTACTATGCTGCAGACTCCGAGCTAGAGCTGGTTGGATACACAGATTTTGATTGGGTGGGTGATTCTATTGATCAGAAGTCTAATTATGGATATGTATTCATGTTTGGTGGTGGCCCCATTTTCTGGTCTAGCAAAAAGCAGGCTACCGTAGCATTATCTTCAGTAGAGGCCGAGTATCAAGGAGCGGTGAATGCTTGCATCCAAACAGTTTGGTTGCAAGGAATTCTTTCAGAGTTTGATCTTGGTAGTACTTTGTCCATTTTCCTCTTTTGTGACAATCAAAGTGCTATTAAGATATCCATAGATATAGTTACTAGGCAGAGGACCAAGCATGTAGAGATCCACATGCACTGTATCAGGGAGCTAGTGCATGATAGGACCATCATTCTGCAATACTTCCCGACTGATGAGCATATTGCAGACATCTTCACCAAGAGATTTTTAGAAAATAAGTTCACTTACCTCCGTTCACTGTTGGGGGTGAGTTCATCAAGGTGATTCAGACTACTTTTAGTGTTCAGCTTGAGGGGGGGGTTTTCCCACTGGGTTTTCCCTCTTTTCCTCACTTAGTTTGTTTTTTAGCATTGTTTTTAGTTTCAGCATTGTACAGGGTGACCTATGGCCTTAGTTGCTGGGGCCCTAGCATTTTTATGCATTTATGTTTTCTAACTCCTCTTGAGTATAGCTTAAGGGGGGGTGTTGGAGACATTTACCACCTTACACACTCATTTTGGTCAATTTGGCCTAGTTAAACCACTATCCTAAGTATTATTGACTCAATTAACATTAGAGGAGCACTAGATGACATAAACTAGATTACATCCACGCCTACCTTCAGTCAAGGAGGCTAAATTAGCCTTCTCCTTGATCTGGATTTATGCGTCAATGAAATGAAAGAACATATACAGAATCATAATAATAGACATTTTGTAAAGATAACAAAGATACAGTAAACACATATTCTATTAAATGGCGGAAATAGAACAGACTCTAATACAATTACTAGAATGGTGGTAGCTATCTCTGAGAAGAGATGTGGCCGCTACGCTCATTCGTGCCAAGCTAAATAAAAAATGAGGCCAAAGGGGCCTATTTATAATAAGAATGAGGTGAGAACCTCAAAATTCCAAAACGTAACCCTAGAAGATGAACCATCATAAAGTTTGCGGCCCCAAGGTGGTAAGTTGAACAGTCAACTTCCCGGGGTCATAACTTTTGCATATGATCTCCGATTTGGGCGTTTGATAGCTCGTTGGAAAGGTTTGTCTAAGATTTACAAATTTTGGTCAAACAAATGAATGCCAATGCCAACCATTTGGCCCCTAATCTCCAAAAAACGTCATTTAGGGCCTCAAAACAGCCCCGAAAGTTTAGGACTCGAAAAACTGTAGAAAAATAACTAGGAAACTACCAGAATGGACAATTGTTTTGAGCTAGTGGAATAGGTGGGTGGCCACCAATCTCCATCTGGATCACTCCTACATTCGGGGAGGCTAACTGGAGCACTCTCGGGGTGATCTGAGTGTCATTAATGCACCATATTGCTAACTGATGGTTACAATCAGTTAAACAAAGCAGTGAAGGCGCCCCCCATCATTAAATTGATTATTTATTGATTATTTAATGAACTGGAGTCAACAGAGGTGCCTCCAACCACTTCTGATGTTCAGTTACACTTCAGTTAACCTCATCGGGGTTCATTGGAGTCATTGAAGTGCTTCCACTTGTTGGTTGGCTTGATGTGACATGTGTCTGACCTACTTTCAGTTAGACTTAGTCATTTATTGCACTCCAATTTCAGTTAGGGCTTAGTTGAGTCAATTAGGGTTTTGATCAGTGGTTAACTTGAGTGTTGATTGTGGCTTACATTCAGTTAAGCTGGACTCACTCATTCAATTCGAATGACCTCCTTAGGAATTTGAATTGCTTTGTCATTCATGCTTGCAGCATAATCATTGTTTTGTATTACTCATTCTTTGTGTGAATATACAGAGCGACTACTCATTCTGTAGCCCAATTACCCCATTTTCATGACTTATTGTTATTAATCTTTGATGAGACTTGTGTTTAGTCCCTAGATCACTGTGCAAGTTTAATAGGGGAAACCATAAAGGAGAAAACACTGCAACTTCCTTAGAGATAGAATCAGCACCAAAAGCAAAACCCCAAAAATAGTAAGATGATCTCCTGACATTAGTAGTCTCTCTCTCTCTTGTCCTAGCAACTTATTCTCTCTCAGTTATGCGCTACAACTAAGTGTGAGTGAATGTGTGATAAATAGAGAGGCTCACTCTCTATTTATACTAATTCTCGACTTGACAATAACTCACTAGGGTCGACTTCTCTACGAGAGTCTAATAACCCTGGGGCCTTGTTATAGCTTGTTTTTGTTTTCTAGTTTGAATCATATGCTTATCATAAAACATGATTTTTCTTATTGCTTTAACATTTTTGAGCTTGGTTTTTTGCTAGTAGATTTTTGTTTATGATTGATTTATAAGTTTTCTTTTTAATTTTGTGATTTTCATAGTTTTTTATGGGATTATAGGATGTATTTATTTCTGAAAGGTTCTAAAAAAATATCATAAGGTTTTATTAAAAGCTATTTATTAAAATTTAACACACTGTTTTAAGTTATGGTTAAAAAATCATTAAACAGATATTCATGTAGTGCAAGCACAAAAAAAGTGAACAAGGGCGCTACAAGAAAATCGTGCATTTTGAAAAAGTTATGATTTTGCTCTTGATTTCCTAGAATTGTGCATGAGAGGAGTTTTTCACACTTTTCAAGGATATTGATACGTGTTTGGGCCATAATAATTATTGTGACAAGTGTTTTGAGATGACGTAAAAACCATTTGTTTGAATTACAGCTCTCCGGATGTTAGAGAATACAGATCATTTAAACAACAATGATTGTGCATGATGAGGGTAATTCATTATCAATTATCCATTTACTAAATGCATGAAAAATCACAAAAACCATATTGAGACCTTGCAGTTCATGGTTGAATATCGAAGACAGAGAGCCATTTAGGGTTTGCAGGGTAAGTGATTGGCGTGATCGTGGAAATTGAAGACAGACTTATGAAAGATATTGGACACCTGGGAGGACAAGAAAGCATATTTTTTGCAACCGAATTCATTATTAAGACAGGTATGAAACAAATTGCTGACATGCTCCATGAGTTCGGGCTCACTTTGACAGAGGATTAGTTATTGGTGTTAACTAAGTATGCAAGTTTATGAACCCGATTTTTGCTCAATTGTTAGTCTTTTCTGTCAGTAGGGTCGAAATACTTATCAGTCTGTGAAGGAAAAATTCATATCAAGGGTTTAATTTTCTTAGTTTCTAGTCGACTGTTAAAATAATAAACCTTCAAATAGTTTTAACTTTTTGTTGAAGAAAACACAATTAAGGTCTATCACTAAGAATGAAGAGAAGTGGGAAAACAAATAGGGTTGAGCCCTCAGACATGTCTTGGGCTGAAACATTCTGTGACTGTGCAAGGTTATTTTCAAAAGTAGGTTGGTTGAATTATTTTGATAAAATTGATGTCCATCATACAGAGCTTTCATACAAATTTTCTTAGGGATTAGAAAAATACATAGTCACCTTTGATGGCCTGAAAATTGAGCTTACTAGAGAGTTAATATCAGAGGCTACAGGCATTACTGATGAAGGTGAGTATTGGTTCAAGAAGGTTCCTTTTGTTTTTAATTAAGAGAATTACCTACTGCCAAATGTTGTTGCAAATTGGGGTAAATGAGTACATATATAGAAGTTCAAACCAGATTGGAGAGAGCCAATCAAGATCCTACAAAGCTATGCAACTTGTGAAGGAAGATATGCCTTTGTGTTTAAATATCATTTCAGGTTTCTACAACATTTAAATCATGAATCAAAGATGAACCTCCCTTTATTTTTTCTTAAGAGTTTGCAGAAGATGTCTAGCAGAGTAAGGGAGCATCAGGATCATACTGAGCAGTCCATATTTCATGATGGTCTGATAAAATTAATCATAAGTACAGTGCTCCAAAAGAAGGGAAAGACCTCAGATTATTTTTTATTCTGGTCTAGGTTTCAAAGTCAGAAAGAGGACCAATCAAAGAAAAGATAGGTGAACAAAGCACAGAACTTAGTCAAAGTAGAAGAAGATAGTGTACAAGAAAGGTCTATGACACGAAGCGTTAAAAACCCTGAAAGTGAACAGAAAAATAAAACTAATGAAGATGAAAGGAAATATAATGAAGATGAACCATCAAAAGTTCAAAAGTCAGATTTAGATCATGTAGAAAATATCCTAAATGAAGAGGTAAGCCAAGGAGTAGATGAAGGCCTGTTAGAACAAGATCAGGTTCTTACAGGAATATATTCAGAAAAAAGGAAAGTCCACTAATGGATAAAGCTAGGGTTAACAATGCATAGATTTCACAAGAGAAATTTGAAGAAAAGTTGGTTTCACAAGGAGTCAGAAGAAAGGTAGCTCAGCTTGCATCCATTAAGCATGAAGGAAAAAAATTGAGCATGTTAGAAGAGATAGGATTAGGCTGGAGACCTAAGACCAGACCTAAGAATAAATTGAGATTGAACATGAAAAATCTATTAAACCCTAAGTTAGCTCAGGAGAAAATCACAGTAATAGAAAACTCGTCTTCCCAAGAAGAGTTAGAAGATTATGAAAACTTGAATGAAAAATAGGTTAAAGGTAAGAGACAGGTTCCTTTGAAGGTTAATTCAGCCTCAACAGAGACTAAAATCTTAGAGCTGTTAAAAGAGGCTCGAAGAAAAGTAAACCTTAGCCATCATTAGGATGATTTGATGAAGCAGCAGTCAGTGATTACAAGTTTATGTTGAGATGAAGAAAAAAATGTAGAACCATCAACTCAATGTAGTTTTGAAGGTAATGAATCTCCAGGGGCTCTTGTAACTATCACAGAGCAAGAGCAAGAGACTGATGAGGAGATCTTTAAGAGATTGAAAATTCCTTGGATGCCAAAAGGACTGTCTTCAGCTTTAGAAGAAAAATGTATTGATTCTAATAATGAGAATCAACAAAGAAGCATCAAACAGTATAGGTATCAGATAGAATTCCTACATGAAACAAATGAAGGATTATTAGTAGCCAACAAAAGATTAAGAGAGGATTTAGAAGAGGTTAATAGCCATTACCAAGAGTTAATTCCAGTCTCCAAGGAAGCATTGAATAGGAAAAGGAAGACACAAAGTCTGTGTGCAGAGCTGAAGCATATTGTTCAAGAAATAACTCAACAAAATAAAAAATTATCGAAAAGATTCGAAGACCTAGAAGCTGAGCAACAGAGAACCAGGAGGAAGACTCAAGTTTTGGAAGGGATAGCCCTTTTAGCAGAGGTTGCTAAAGATTTGTAAAATGCTTTAAGTGACGGGTGTTGTTAGTTAATTTTTGTAAAGAAATTAGTTCAGTTTGAACAACTTTACTTTGTTAAGTGATTCGATGGTATGACCTAAAAGGTAGTTATTCAGTTAGGTAACTGCTTTTTATGTAACCAAGATAAAAGTAGGACTGTAGAATGAAGGTGGGTTAAAATTTTGTACAAGGGGAGGCTGTCAAGATATTGTATACAGAGATAAGTTCAAAAACCCATATGTACTTTGGATTACTAATTATGTTATATATGCAATCTATAATCCCATTTTATCCTATTTGCTGGTTTCATTTCTGATTGGTGTGATCACTCAGTTTATAAATTAATTTCTTGTTTAAGTTTATTTCTCATGGAATTCCTATGAACTATGGATGAAACTCAGTAATGTTCTTATGTTGTTCAGGTTTATGTTTCATATATTATACATCTCAGTCTTATATTGTTGCATGATTTAGTATTTGTCTTAGCCTTGTGAGTTTTTACCTTCTTGTTTACAAACTGAAAAACCAAAACCCTAAAAACCTGTTTATTTATTTTTATTTCATGAGATTATGTTGGCTTGTTCTTTAGTAGTCTGAGAACAATATCTGTCACTAACATATTTGGCGCTATTGCCATGGATGAAGATGAAGCATACTTTCCCTGGGTTATTCATCATTCAACTCGTTTTGACAGGTGGACAAGACCAAAAAATCATAAAGACTACATTTCACCAAATAGTTCATAGCAGCTACTAAGGGAGTTGGGACAAGAAGTAGACCCAGTTCACCATTACACCTGGATGTCTCAGACCTAGAGAAAATTCTGAAAACAGATAGGAAAATTAAGAGGTCTCATTCATCTCCAACCTTATGTAACCCTGACCAAATTGACCTATTGTTGCCCTTTTCATTTGCAAAGGAAGAAGAACAAGATTCATCATGGTTGAAACCTACAATACATGTTAGAAATTTTCAAATCTTTACTAATCCTCTATCCTTCAAGAAAGGAAAATCTCTGTCTCCTAGAAAATCCCTTTATTTTAGTTTAAATTCAGTAAGAGTCCCATTTATCCAAGTTCCAGTCAATCTTTTCCTTCATCTAAACCATTTAGTTTAAGAATGGCAGCCCAACAATAGCCATTAGATATGATGGATAGAATGGTGGCAACTAGGTATGCACCTTTAGTTTGACCTCATCTATTAAATGCTCTTCCTAGTGGAGATTACCAAAAGTACTTACCTAGGTTTAATGGATAAGGTGAGACAATAGCTGAAGATCACTGGGATGCATTTTTTAGCTATGCAGATAATCAAAATATTGAGTCAAAATATGTGTGGATGAGAATGTTCATACAAAGTCTGGATGGAGAGATGAGAAAATGGTTCAGAGAGTTACCAGTAAATTCCATTACTTTAATAGAGGAGCTTCAGTATGTTTTCATGAGACAGTGGGGTGATACTAAGGATCATACATATTACATTACAGAGTTTGGAGCTCTAAGAAGGAAGAAAGATGAAACTATAGTTGACTTCTCTAAGAGGTTTAACAAAATGTATGGAAGAAACCCTGCAGAAATCAAGCCTTATGAAACTTCAGCGAAACTCACCTATGCTAATGCTTTTGACCATGAATTTTCCTTACTCCTGAGAGAAAGAAGACTTGTCACTTTACTAAATATGCAAGAAGTAGCATTAGAGGTAGAATATAATATTCTTTCCTCTAACAAATTGAAGGTAAACTTAGAGAAACAAGCTTATGACAGAAAAGGTAAAAGGGGGGCAGCTCCATTAGTTTCAACATCACAACCTGCAGATGGTAAAATTGATGAGATGGAAAAAATAGTGAAAATCCTAAAATAAAAATTAAATAAATTGGAATTGGAAAAAAATCCCAATAGGCTTGCTCAAGAAGGGGACAGAAACCTTAATAACCCAAATCAGTTTAGAAGACAATTTGCACCTCATTTTATCCCTATAGAGAGAAGGAATAATGATATACAAAGAGAAATGAGAGAATATGAAGATCAAAAGGTGCCACCCTCACTTCAAAACAATGTCACTGATGAAGGAGAAATAGAAGAGGATGAGCAGTTTGAGGATCTAGATCAAGACATAAATTATTTTGGAGAACAGTTGACTGAAGGTTTTGTGACTGAGGAAGATTTTTAAACTCTGAATAGTATGATGCAAAAAAAATTTCAGACAGAAGATGATTTAAACCTTGAAGTAACATCTAATATATATCAGTCTGAGCCTAAGAAAACCCTAAATTTGAGGTCAGGACCAAAGCAGGTGGTTCAAAACCCTAAAAAGAAGGTAATTCTTCCTCCAAAACAACAATAAAATCCATCATTAGAAAAAAGACAGAATCAAGATAGTAAAGAGAAATTTATTGAAGTTGAAGAAGTGAATAAGAATATACCGAATTTTAAATTTGAAAATGAATTGTGTAAAATTAAATTCCCAATGCCTTTCACTGAATTGATTAAAAATACCTATTATAAGAAATCATTTTTTTAAATGATGGGTTCAGCAACTAGTCAAGTACCTTCTGACATAGTAAACTTAGAGGAGGAGAATCCCAAAAGTTTTATTGGATTAGATTTAGCAGAGAAAACTGAGAATGATGCAAGTGCATCCCCACCTTTTTATATCACATTAACCATCCATGAGTAGATGATTCATAATTGTATTTTGGATTAAGGAGCATATCATAATCTAATGCCAAAAGCAGTCATGGAAGATTTGGGATTGAGCATAACAAAACCTTATCATGATTTGTATGCTTTCAATTCTAGAGTTGTAAAATGTTAAGGAGTGATAAAGGACATGGTGGTTAGCTTATCTCAGCTACTAATTAAAACTGTTATTATGGATGTAGTAGTGGCAGATATCACACCTAAATTTGGAATGATCCTTTCTAGATCTTGGGCTAAGAAAGTAGGGGGAACTTTAAATATGGACTTAACATATGCAACCATCCCTATCTTTGGAGGTGAGAATAGGAGGTTGTATAGAGAGTTACGATTTTCTTATATTGTGACTGATGACAGGAATCCTACAAATCATCTGTTATATGTTGTTGAAAAGGATTTGGGGACTTGTATGTTGCCTTTTAGTGACGATAAAACTAATGGCATATTGCAGGTTGAAAAAGAGATACCAGTCAAGCATTCTATAGAACAGAAGGATGAACTTTGGTAGATCTATTTTGATGGCTCCTCATCCAAGGAGGGAGAAAGAGCAGGTATTTTGTTGATTTCTCCTGGTGGCAATCAGTAAGTTTGATGTACAAATTGGAATTTGTACCCACAAACAACACAACAGAGTATGAGGAATTATTGTTGGGTTTAAACGCTGTAAAAGACTTAGGTATTCAGCAAATTTCTGTTTATGGCAACTCTGAGTTGGTTGTTCAGCAAGTAAGGAATAACTATCAAGTAAAACAAGATTTTTTGAAAGTATACAGGAATGAAGTATGGGATATGATAGATAATTTCTTTGTGGAATTCAATATTTCTTGTATTCCTAGATATCATAACCAAACTACTGATTCTCTTTCCCTAGCAGCTACACATTTCAAGATTCCTAAAACAAATCAGCTGAAATATCCTATTGAAGTTAGGTACAGACCTTCTATGCCTGATAATATAAAGAAATGGAGAGTTTTTGAGGATGATTTAGAGATTAAAAGGTTTTTAGAGCTGACTGGTGAGTTCTCTAATTCCTTAATTGAACAAGAATAGGATGATGAAACTGAATATACTGAGGGTGTTGCAGAAAATGAAATTGTAGGTCACAAAATCATTGAGCTGAAAAGCAATTTTATTCCTAAGGGTTTGGTGCCTTTAGAGAGGATTTTTTTGAAGGATGATACCCCCTTAAAACCATCTATGCAGTCTTCAGAAGAGAATGTAATAGATTGTAATATTGGCACAAAGGAACATCCTAGGATGGTGAAGATCTGAAAGGAACTTACAGTAGAGCAGAGAAACAAGTACATCAAGCTGCTAAAAGAATATGTTGATATCTTTGCTTGGTCATATGAATATTTGAAGACTTATGATACTAGTATTATATAGCATAAAGTTCCTTTGAAACCAAATTTCAAACCATTTAGATAGAAATTGAGGAGAATCAATCCTTCTTTATTCCCCGTCATAGAAAAGGAGGTAAAAAAGTTGTTGGATGGTAATATCATTGTTCCTCTTCGATATTCTTCATGGGTAGAAAATATAGTACCTGTCTGAAAAAAGAATGAAGAAATAATATTGTGTGTTGACTTCCGTAATCTAAATAGGTCTTCACTTAATGACAACTATCCTTTACAAAAAATTGAACAAATATTGCAGAAGGTGGTGGGTGCACAAAGGATTTCAATGGTGGATATTTTTTCAGGGTATAACTAAATTGCAATGCACCCTAATGATAGAAAAAAGACAGCCTTCACTACCCCTTGGGGTACTTTCATGTATGACAAAATGCCATTTGGATTAATGAATGCTAGAGCTACCTTTCAAAGAGTTATGGACATAGATTTTTTTGGACAGAAGGATAAGTTTGTGGTGATCTATTTGGATGACATAACAGTTTTTTCACAGTCTGATGAAGAGCACTTAAAGCACCTAAAACAAACTTTCTTGAAATGCAGAAAATAAGGACTGTCTCTCAATCCAAAAAAAATCACATTTTGCTGTACATGAGGGTAAGTTGTTGGGTCATTTGGATTTAGCTGATGGAATAGGGATAGATATAGAAAGGCTAAAAGCTATTCTGAAGATCAGTTTACCGAGAAGTAAGAAGGATGTGCAATATTTTATTGGAAAAATATTTTTTTGCATTGGTTCATACCAAATTTTGTTGAAACTATTAAACAAATAACGGCCATGTTGAAAAAAGATTAGGAAGTGAAGTGAACTATAGAGGCTAGGAATTAATTTGAGAAGATTATGCTGGCTCTTACAGAAGCACCAGTGCTAGTGAGTCCTAATTTTTCAAAGGAATTTCTGAATTTTTCTTTTGCATCAGAGGATACTTTAGCAGTTGTGTTGTTACAGAAGAATAATGATGGACATGAGCAGCTAATTGCATTTTTTAGCAAGACTCTTAGAGATTCAAAGTTGAAGTACAACACTTTGGAGAAATAAGATTACTCATTGGTAAAGGCATTAAAATTCTTCAAAATTTATGTTTTACATTCTAAAATCATTGCTTACGTTCCTAATGCTACCATTAATGATATATTAACTCAACCTGATAGTGAAGGAAAATGATGAAAATGGATTGCTAACATAATGGAATATGACGCAGACATTAAGCCTACAAAACTAGTGAAGGGACAGGGTTTAGCTAAATTATTAGCTAATTAAAATTGTCAAGATTTAGGTCTTCATCTGATGGAAAAACAGCCTGTATAAGAAGAATTGCAAGTTGAACAAGAGAAGGAAAATATTATCGAGAAGTATGTAGAATCCACATGGTATGCAGACATTGTACACTTCCTTTTGTATTTACAATTCCCTGGACATCTAGATAAAAATGCTGCTAGGTATTTGAAGTTGAGAGCTACTAAATATTGTTTGATAGAACATCAACTATTTTGGAAAGATCCAGGAGGTATTCTTCTTAGATGTTTAGACAAGCCAAAAGTTGAGGAGGTAATCTTAGAATCTCATGAAGGTGCTTGTGGGGGACATAAGTATTGGAAGGAAACTACTTATAAAGTCTTGAGGTCCGGATATTATTAGCCTTATTTATTCTCTGATGTATACCAGGAAGCAAGAGCTTGTATGCCATGTCAAAAGTTTGCTGGTAAGGAAAAGTTAGTGTCTTTACCTTTGAATTCTATTGCAGTGAATGATCCTTTTCAGCAGTGGGGCTTGGACTTTATAGGAGAGATAAATCCTTCTTCTTCATGGAAGCATAAATGGATTTTGACAGACAAGGTAATCATTGGTTTTATTCAGGAAAATATTCTTAGCATATTTGGATGTCCCGAGAAGTTATTGACTGATACTGCTAAATCTTTTAAATCCAAAGCTATGGTGACATTTTGTGAAGAGAATGGGATTGTTTTGAAACACTCAACACCTTATTACCCTTATGGAACTGGGTTAGTTGAGTAAACCAATAAGAGAATTATTCAGAGCATCAAGAATTTGTTGAGTCAGAATAAATGACCATGTGACTCAATGTTAAAATATGCACCGTGGGCTGATAGGATAATAATTAAAAAGGAAATTGAAACTTCTCCTTTTCAATTGGTATATGGAACTGATGTAGTGTTTCCTATTCAACTTGGTATTCCAGTGATGAAATTTCTTCAAGACATTCAAGAGGAACCCAGTGACATTCAAAGGATAATTTATGCACTAATCGAATTACAGCAAGAGTGTGAATCAGTAGAAGAAAAAGCTCAGTTGTACAAAAGGAATATTAAAGAAAGGTTTGATAGAAAGATAAAAGAGAACACTTTTTTTAATAAAGATATGGTTTTGAGATGGGATGCTAGAGAGGAATAGAAAGGAAAACATGGTAAGTTTGATAATTTATGGTTTGGTCATTTCATAGTGTCAAAGATTCTGGAGAATAATAATTTTGTATTACAGACCTTGGATGGTGAGGAGTTGTCTAATCAAGTCAATGGACAATTCGTCAAACATTTTTACAGCTTTTGTGGGAAAAAGATTTGATTTTCATTGTATATACCAGTGTGTGAAGATTTGAATAAAGACTCCATAGCCCAAAGGATATTTTGCAAAAAAATAGACAGTTTTAGTTACAGCACAGAAGGCACTAATCTACAGGTTCTTGAAGCCTCACAAGGAGGACTTCATCCAGCAGCAGGAGCCAGATGTTATTTTTTTTTTTCTAGTTTGAATCTTATGCTTATCATAAAACACGATTTTTCTTATTGCTTTAACATTTTTGAGCTTGGTTTTTTACTAGTAGATTTTTGTTTATGATTGATTTATAAGTTTTCTTTTTAATTTTGTAGGATTTCATAGTTTTTTATGGGCTTATAGGATGTATGTATTTCTAAAAGGTTCTAAAGAAATGTCATAAGGTTTTATTAAAATCTATTTACAAAAATTTAACACATTGTTTTGAGTTATGGTTAAAAAATCATTAAACAGATATTCTTGTAGTGCAAGCATAGAAAACGTGAACAAGGGCGCTACAAGAATATCATGGCTTTTCAAAAAGTTATGATTTTGCTTGTGATTTCCTAGATTTGCACATGAGAGGAGTCTTTCGCACCTATCAAGGATATTGATATGTGTTTGGGCCATAATAATCATTATGACAACTATTTTGAGATGAGGTAAAAATCATTTGTTTGAATTGCAGATGTCTGGAGGTTAGAGAATACAGATCATTTAAACAAAAATGATCATGCATGATGAGGGTAATTCATTATCAATTATGCATTTACTAAATGCATGAAAAATCACAGAAACGGTATTGAGACGTGACAGTTCGTGGTTGAATAATGAAGACAGTTAGCCATTAAGGGTTTGCACGGTAAGTGATTGGCATGATCATGGAAATTGAAGACAGACTTATGAAAGATATTGGACACCTGGGAGGACAAGAAAGCATACTTTTAGCAACCAAATTCATTATTAAGATAGGTATGAAACAAATTGATGACATGCTCCATGAGTTCAGTCTCACTTTGACAGAGGATTAGTTATCAGTGTTAACTAAGTATACAAGGTTATGAACCCAATTTTTGCTCAATTGTTAGTCTTTTCTGTCAGTAGGGTTGAAATACTTATCAGTCTATGAAGGTAAAATTCATATCAAGGGTTTAATTTTCTCATTTTATGGTTGAATGTTAAAATAATAAACCTTAAAATAGCTATAAATATTTGCTGAAGAAAACACAATTAAGGTCTATCACCAAGAATGAAGAGAAGTGGGAAAACAAATAGGGCTAAGCCTTCAGACATGTCTTGGGCTCAAACTTTCCCTGATTGTGCAAGGTTATTTTCAGAAGCAGGTTGGTTGAATTATTTTGAGAAAATTGATGGCCATCATACAGAGGTTTCATACAAACTTGCTCAAGGATTAGAAAAAGACATAGTCACCTTTGATATCCTAAAAATTGAGTTGACTAGAGAGTTAATATCAAAGGCTACAGACATTGCTCATGAAGGTGAATATTGGTTCAAGAAGGTGCCTTTTATTTTTAATTCAGAGAATTACCTATTTCCAAATGTTGTTGCAGATTGGGGTAAAGGAGTACATATACAAAAGTTCAAACTAGAGTGGAAAGATCCAATCAAGATCTTGCAAAGCCATGTAACTTTTGAAGGAAGATATGCCTTTGTGATTATATATCATTTCAGGTTTTTGCAGCATTTAAATCATGAATAAAAAATGAACCTACATTTATTTTTTGTTAAGAGTTTGTAGAAGATGTCTAGCAGAGTAAGGGAGCATCAGGATCATAATGAGCAGTCCATATTTCATCATGGTCTGATAAAATTAATCATAAGTACAGTGCTCCAAAAGAAAGGAAAGACCTGGGATTATTTTTTATTCTAGTCTAGGTTTCAAAGTGAGAAAGAGGACCAATCAAAGCAAATACAGGTGAACAAAGCACAGAACTGAGTCAAAAAATTGAAGAAAGTGGTCATCGTCAAAGTAGAAGAAGATAGTGTACAAGAAAGGTCGATGACATGAAGGGTTGAAAATCCTGAAAATGAGTAGAAAAATAAAACTAATGAAGATGAACAGAAACCTAATGAAGATGAACCATCAAAACTTCAAAATCGGGATTTACATCATGTATAAAATACCCTAAATGAAGAGGTAAGCCAGGGAGTAGATGAAGGCCTTGTTAGAACAAGAACAAGTTCTTATAGGAGTACATTCAGAAATAAAGGAAAGTCCAATGATGGATAAAGCTAGGGTTAACAATGCACAGAGTTCACAACAGTAGTCTGAAGAAAAGTTGGTTTCATAAGGAGTCAAAAGAAAGGTGGTTCCACTTGCATCCATTAAGCATGGAGGAAAAACTTTGAGCATGTTGGGAGAGATAGGAGTAGGCTCGAGACCTAAGACAAGACCTAAGAATAAATTGAGATTGAGCATGAAAAAGTTGTTAAACCCTAAGTTAGCTCAAGAGAGAATAACAGTAATAGAAGACTCTTCTTCCCAAGAAGAGTTAGAATATGATGAAAACTTGAATGAAAAATAGGTTAAAGGTAAGAGACAGGTTCCTTTGAAGGTTAATTAAGCCTCAACAGAGACTAAAATATTAGAGCTGTTAAAAGAGGTTCGAAGAAAAGTAAATTTTAGCCATCATGAGGATGATTTGATGAAGCAGCAGTCGGTGATGACAAGTTTATGTGCAGATGAAAAAAACACTGCAGAACCATCAATTCAATTTAGTTTTGAAGGTAATGAATCTCTAGGGGTTCCTATAACTATGACAGAGCAAGAGCAAGAGAATGATGAGGAGATCTTTAAGACATTAAAGATTCCTTGGATTCCAGAAGGAATGTATTCAGATTCAGAAGGAAAATGTATTGATTCTGATAATGAGAATCTAAAAAGAAGCATCAAACAGTATAGGTATCAGATAGAATTCCTCATGAAACAAATTAAGGATTAGTAGTAGCCAACAGAAGATTAAGAGAGGATTTAGAAGAGGTTAATAGCCATTACCAAGAGTTAATTGCAGTCTCCAAGGAAGCATTGAAGAGTTAAAAGCAGACAAAAAGTCTTTGTGTAGATCTGAAGCAGATTGTTCAAGAAATAACTCATGAAAATCAAGAATTATCAAAAAGATTCGAAGACCTAGAAGCTGATCAGTAGAGAACCAGGAGGAAGACTCAAGCTTTGGAAGGGATAGCCCTTTTAGCAGAGGCTGCTAAAGATTTGTAAAATGATTTAAGTGATAGGTGTTGTTAGTCAATTTTTGTAAATAAATTAGTTTATTTTGAACAACTTTACTTTGTTAAGTGATTCGATGGTATGACCTAAAAGGTATTTATTCAGTTAGGTAACTCTTTTTTATGTAATCAAGATAAAAGTAGGACTGTAGAATGAAGGAGGGTTCAAATTTTGTACAAGGGGAGGCTATCAAGCTATTGTATACAGAGCTAAGTTTAAAAACTCTTATGTACTTTGGATTACTGATTATGTTATATATGCAATCTATAATCCCATTTTATCTTATTTGCTGGTTTTTATTTCTGATTGGTGTGATCACTTAGTTTATAAATTCATTTCTTGTTTAAGGTTATTTCTCATGGAATGCTTATGAACTGTGGATGAGACTCAGTAATATTCTTATGTTGTTTTGGTTTATGTTTCATATATTATACATATCAGTCTTATATTGTTGCATGATTTAGTGTTTTTCATAGCCTTATGAGTTTTTACCCTGTTGTTTACAAACTGCAAAACCAAAACCCTAAAAACCTATTTATTTGTTTTTATTTCATGAGATTGTGTTGGATTTTGTATTTAGTAGTCAAAGAGTGATTTCTGGCACTAACATATTTGGCACCATTGTCGAGGATGAAGCTGAAGCATACTTTCCCTGGGTTATTCATCATTCAACTGGTTTTGAGAGTTGGACAAAACCAGCAAATCATAAAGACTACATTTCACCAAACAGTTCACAGTGGCTACTAAGGGTGTTGGGACAAGAAGTAGACCAAGTTCACCATTATTCCTGGGTGTCTCAAACGCAGAGAAAATTCTAAAAATAGCTAGGAAAATTAAGAGGTCTTAGTCATCTCCAGCCTTATGTAGCCCTGACTAAATTGACCTATTGTCACCCTTTTCATTTGCAAAGGAAGAAGAACAAGATTCATCATGGTTGAAACCTACAATCCCTGTTAGCAATTTTCAAATATTTACTGATCCTCAGTCCTTCAAGAAAGAAAAATCCCTATCTCCTGGAAAAATCCCTTTATTTCAGTTTAAATTCAGTAAGATTCCTTTTCAGCCAAGTTCCACTCAAGCTTTTCCTTCATCAAAACCAGACAGTTTAAAAATGGTAGCCCAATAGCAGCCATTAGATATGATGGATAGAATGGTGGTAGCTAGGTATGCACCTTTAGTTTTACCTCAACCCTTAAATGCTCTTCCTGGTGGAGATTACCAAAAGTACTTGCCTAGGTTTAATGCACAAGGTGAGACAACAACTGAAGAGCACTGGGATGCATTTCTCAGCTATGCAGATAATCAAAATATTGAGTCAAAATATGTGTGGATGAGAATGTTCGTACAAAGTCTGGATGGAGAGGTCAGAAAATGGTTCAGAGAGTTACCAACAAATTCCATTACTTTAATAGAGGAGCTTCAGGATGTTTTCATGAGACAGTGGGGTGATACTAAGGATCATACATATTACATTACAAAGTTTGGAGCTCTATGAAGGAAGAAATATGAAACTATAGCTGACTTCTCTAAGAAGTTTAACAAAATGTATGGAAGAATCCCTACAGAAATCAAGCCTTCTGAAACTTTAGAGAAACTAACCTATGCTAATGCTTTTGACCATGAGTTTTCCTTACTCCTGAGAGAATGGAGACCTATCACTTTACTGAATATGTAAGAAGCAACATTAGAGGTAGAATCTAATATTATTGCCTCTAATAGATTGAAGGTAAACTCAGCTCAAGAAGCTTATGACATAAAAGGTAAAACGAAGGCAGCTCCAGTAGTTTCAACATCACAACCTGCAGATGGTAAAATTGTTGAGATGGAAAAATTAGTGAAAATCCTAACAAAAAAATTAAATAAATCGGAATTGGAAAAAAATCCCAATAGGCCTACTCAAGAAGGGGATAGAAACCTTAATAACCAAAATCAGTTTAGAAGACAGTTTGCACCTCGTTTTATCCCTAGACAGAGAAGGAATAATGATATACAAAGAGAAAGGAGAGAAGTTGAAGATCAAAAGGGGACACCCCCACTTCAAAACAATGTCACTAATGAAGGAAAAATAGAATAGGATGAGCAGTTTGAAGATCCAAATGAAGACATAAATTATTTTGGACAACAGTTGACTGAAGGTTTTATGACTGAGGAATATTTTTTTAACTCTAAATATTATGATGCAAATGTTTTTCAGACAGAAGATGATTTAAACCTTGAAGTAACATCTGATATATATCAGTTTGAGCCTAAGAAAACCCTAAATTTGAGGTCAGGACCAAAGCAAGTGGTTCAAAACCATAAAAAGAAGGTAATTCTTCCTACTAAACAAGAATCAAATCCAACATTAGAAAAAACACAGAATCAAGATAGTCCAGAGAAGGTTATTGAACTTGAAGAAGTGAATAAGAATATACGGAATTTTAACTTTGAAAATGAATTGTGAAAAATTGAAGTCCCAATTCCTTTCACTTAATTGATTAAAAATCCCTGTTATAAGAATTTAGTTTTGAAAATGATTGGTTCAGCAAACCAATCAAGTACCTTCTGACACAGTCAACTTAGAAGAGGAGAATCCCAAAAATTTTATTGGATCAGCTTTAGCAAAGAAAACTAAAAATGATGCAAGTGCATCCCCACCTTTTTATATAACATTAACCATCCATGAGAAGATGATTCATAATTGTCTTTTGGATTCAGGAGCATCTCATAATCTAATTCCAAAAGCAGTCATGGAAGCTTTGGGATTGAGCATAACAAAACCTTATCATGATTTGTATGCTTTCAATTCTAGAGCTGTAAAATGTTTAGGAGTGATAAAGGACATGGTGGTTAGCTTAGCTCAGCTACCAATGAAAAGTGTTCTTATGGATGTAGTAGTGGCAGATATCACACCTAAATTTGGAATTCTCCTTTCTAGATCTTGGGCTAAGAAAGTAGAGGGAACTTTAAATATGGACTTAACATATGCAACCATCCCTATATTTGGAGGTGAGAATAGGAAGTTGTATAGAGAGTTACAATTTTCTTATATTGTGACTGATGACAGGAATCCTACAAGTCATCCGTTATATGCTGTTGAAAAGGATTTGGGGACTTGTATGTTTCACTTTAGTGATGATAACACTAATGGAAAATTGCAGGTTGAAAAAGAGATACTGGTCAAGTGTTCTATAGAACAAAAGGATGAACTTTGGCAGATGTATTTTGATGGATCCTCATCCAAGGAGGGAGAAGGAGCATGTATTTTGTTGATTTCTCTTGGTGGAGAATCAGTAAGTTTGATGTACAAATTGGAATTTGTAAGCACAAATAACATAGCAGAGTATGAGGCATTATTGTTGGGTTTAAATGATGCAAAATACTTAGGTATTCAACAAATTTCTATTTATGGCGACTTCGAGTTGGTTGTTCAGCAAGTAAGGAATAACTATCAAGTAAAACAAGATTTATTGAAAGTATACAGGAACAAAGTATGGGATATGATAGATAATTTATTTGTGGCATTCAATATTTCCTATATTCCTAGAGATCATAACCAAAGTGTAGATTCTCTAGCCCTAGCAACTACACATTTCAAGATTCCTAAAACAACTCAGCTGAAATATCCTATTGAAGTTAGGTGCAGACCTTCTCTGCCTGATAATATAAAGAAATGGAGAGTTTTTTAGGATGATTTAGAGATTAAAAGGTTTTTAGTGCTAACTGGCGAGTTCTCTAATTCCTTAATTAACCAAGAACAGGATGATGAAACTGAATATATTGAGGGTGTTGCAGAAAATGAAATTGCAATTCACAAAATCATTGAGATGAAAAGAAATTTTATTCCTAAGGGTTTGGTGCCTTTAGAGAGGATTTTTTCAAAGGATGATACCCCCTTATAACCAGCTATGGAGTCTTCAGAAGAGAATGTAATATATTTTAATATTGGCACAAAGGAAAATCCTAGGATGGTGAAGATCTCAAAGACACTTATAGCAGAGTAGAGAAATAGGTACATCAAGCTATTAAAAGAATATGTTGATATATTTTCTTGGTCATACGAATATTTGAAGAGTTATGATACTAGTATTATAGAACATAAAGTGCCTTTGAAACCAAATGTCAAACCATTTAGACAGAAACTGAGGAGAATCAATCGTGCTTTATTCCCTGTCATAGAAAAGGAGGTAAAAAAGTTGTTGGATGCTATGATCATTGTTCCTCTTCGATATTCTTCATGGGTAGAAAATATAGTACCTGTCAGAAAAAAGAATGAAGAAATAATATTGTGTGTTGAATTATGTAATCTAAATAGGTATTTAGTTGAAGACAACTATCCTTTACCAAAAATTGAAAAAATATTGCAGAAGGTGGTGGGTGCACAAAGGATTTCAATGGTGGATGGTTTTTTAGGGTATAACCAAATTTCAATGCACCCCGATGATAGAGAAAATGCAACCTTCACTACCCCTTGGGGTACTTTTATGTACGACAAAATACCATTTGGATTAATGAATGTTGAAGGTACCTTTCAAAGAGATATGGACATAGATTTTGTTGGAGAGAAGGATAAGTTTGTGGTGATCTATTTGAATGACATAACAGTTTTCTCATACTCTGATGAAGAGGATTTAAAGCACCTAAAACAAACTTTCTTGAAATGCAGAAAATATGGACTATCTCTCAATCCAATAAAAATCACATTTTGTTGTACAGGAGGGTAAGTTGTTGGGTCATTTGGTTTCAGCTGATGGCATAAGGATAGATCCATAAAGGGTAAAAGCTATTTTGAAGATTAGTTTACCAAGAAGTAAGAAGGATGTGCAATCTTTTATCAGAAAAATAATTTTTTTTTGCGTTGATTCATACCAAATTTTGCTGAAACCATTAAACAAATAAAATCCATGTTGAAAAAAGATCAGGAAGTGAAGTGGAATCTAGAGGATAGGAATTCATTTGAGAAGATTAAGTTGGCTCTTACAGAAGCACCAGCGCTAGTGAGTCCTGATTTTTCAAAGGAATTTCTGACTTTTTCTTTTGCATCAGAGGATACTTTAGAAGTTCTGTTGTTACAGAAGAATAATGATGGACTTGAGTAACCAATTGCATTTTTCAGCAAGCCTCTTAGAGATTCAAAGTTGAAGCACAACACTTTGGAGAAACAAGATTACTCATTGGTAAAGGCATTAAAATTATTCAGAATTTATGTTTTACATTCTAAAATCATTGCTTACGTTCCTAATGCTGCCATTAAGGATATATTAACTCAACCTGATAGTGAAGGAAAAAAAGGAAAATGGATTGCTAAGATAATGGAATATGACATGGACATTAAGCCTACAAAATTAGTGAAGGAACAAGGTTTGGCTAAATTATTAGCTAATTCAAATTGTCAAGCTTTAGGTCTTCATCTAATGGCAGAACAACTTGTACAAGAAGAATTACAAGCTGAAGTACAAGAGAAGGAAAAGATTATGGAGTAGTATGTAGAATTCACGTGGTATGTAGACATTGTACACTTCCTTTTGTATTTACAATGCCCTGAAAATCTAGATAAAAAGGCTGCTAGGTATTTGAAGTTGAGAGCTACTAAATATTGTTTGATAGAACATCAGCTGTTTTGGAAATATCCAGGAGGTATTCTTCTTAGATGTTTGGACAAGCCAGATGTTGGGGAGGTAATCTCAGAATTTCATGAAGGTGCTTGTGGGGGACATAAGTATTGGAAGGAAACTTCTTATAAAGTCTTGAGGTCCAGATATTATTGGCCTTCTTTATTCTCTGATGTATACCAGTAGGTAAGAGCTTGTATCCCATGTCAAAAGTTTGCTGCCAAGCAAAAGTTAGTGTCTTTACCTTTGAATTCTATTGCAGTGAATGCTCCTTTTCAGCAGTGGGGCTTGGAATTTATAGGGGAGATAAATCCTTCTTCTTTAGGGTAGCATAAATGGATTTTGATAGCTACATATTTTTTCACAAAATGGGTAGAAGTTATCCCCATAAGAAATGCAACAGACATGGTAATCATTGGTTATATTTAGGAAAATATTCTTAGCAGATTTGGATGTCCCAAGAAGTTATTGACTGATGATGCTAAAGCTTTTAAATCCAAAGATATGGTGACATTTTGTGAAGAGAATGGTATTCTTTTGAAACAGTAAACACCTTATTATCCTCAGGGAAATGGGTTAGCTGAGTCAACCAATAAGACCATTATTCAGAGCATCAAGAAGTTGTTGAGTCAGAATAAACGGTCATGGGACTCAATTTTAAAATATGCACTTTGGGCTGATAGGATAACAATTAAAAAGGAAATTGCAACTTCTCCTTTTCAATTGGTATATAAAACTGATATAGTATTTCCTGTTCAACTTGGTATTCTAGTGATGACATTTCTTCAAGACAGTAAAGAGGAACCCAATGACATTCAAAGGAGAATTTATGCACTAATCGAATTACAGCAACAACGTGAATCAGTAGAAGAAAAAGCTTAGCTGTACAGAAGGAATATTAAAGAAATGTTTGATAGAAATATCAAAGAGAACACCCTTTTTAATGGAGATATGGTTTTGAGATGGGATGCTAGAAAGGAACAGAAAGGAAAACATGGTAAGTTTGATAATTTATGGTTTGGTCCTTTCATAGTGTCAAAGATTCTAGAGAATAATACTTTTGTATTACAGACCTTGGATGGTCAGGAGTTGTCTAATCTAGTCAATGGACTATTCCTCAAACATTTTTACAGTTTTTGATGGAAAACGATTTGATTTTCATTGTATATACCGGTGTGTGAAGGTTTGACTAAAGACTCCATAGCCCAATGGATATTTTGTAGAAAAATAGATAGTTTTAGTTACAGCATAGAAGGCACTGATCTACAGGTTCTTAAAGCCTCACAAGGAGGACTTCATCCCGCAGCAGGAGCTAGATGTTATAGCTTGTTTTTGTTTTCTATTTTGAATCATATGCTTATCATAAAACATGATTTTTCTTATTTCTTTAACATTTTTGAGCTTGGTTTTTTACTAGTAGATTTTTGTTTATGATTGATTTATAAGTTTTCTTTTTAATTTTGTAGATATCATAGTTTTCTATGGGATTATAGGATGTATGTATTTCTGAAAGGTTCTAAAGAAATATCATAAGGTTTTATTAAAATCTATTTACCAAAATTTAACACATTGTTTTGAGTTATGGTTAAAAATCATTAAACAGATATTCTTGTAGTGCAAGCACATAAAACGTGAACAACGACGCTACAAGAAAATCATGCTTTTTGAAAAAGTTATGATTTTCCTCTTGATTTCCTATATTTACGCATGAGAGGAGTTTTTTGCACCTATCAAGGATATTGATACGTGTTTGGGCCATAATAATCATTGTGACAAGTGTTTTGAGATGAGGTAAAAATAATTTGTTTGAACTGCAGCTGTCTGAAGGTTAGAGAATACAGATCATTTAAACAACAATGATCGTGCACGATGAGGGTAATTCATTATCAATTATGCATTTACTAAATGCATGAAAAATCACAGAAACCGTATTGAGACCTGGTAGTTTGTGGTTGAAGAATGAAGACAATTATCCATTTAGGGTTTGCAGGGTAAGTGATTGGCGTGATCATGGCAATTGAAGACAGACTTATGAATGATATTGGACACCAAGGAGGACAAGGAAGCATATTTTTAACAACCTAATTCATTATTAAGACAGGTATGAAAAAAAATGCTAACATGCTCCATGATTTCAGGCTCACTTTGACAGAGGATTAGTTATTGGTGTTAACTAAGTATGTAAGGTTATGAACTTGATTTTTGCTCAATTGTTAGTCTTTTCCATCAGTAGGGTCAAAATACTTATCAGTCTGTGAAGGAAAAATTCATATCAAGGGTTTAATTTTCTCAGTTTATGGTTGATTATTAAAATAATAAACCTTCAATTAGTTTTACCTCTTTGCTGAAGAAAAAACAATTAAGATCTATCACCAAGAATGAAGAGAAGTGGGAAAACAAATAGGGCTGAGCCTTCAAACATGTCTTGGGCTCAAACTTTCCATGACTGTGTAAAGTTATTTTCAGAAGCATGTTGGTTGAATTATTTTGAGAAAATTGATGGCCATCATACAGAGGTTTCATACAAATTTACTCAGGCATTAGAAAAAGACATAGTCACCTTTGATACCCTAAAAATTGAGCTGACTAGAGAGTTAATATCAGAGGCTACAGGAATTGCTGATGAAGGTGAGTATTGGTTCAAGAAGGTGCCTTTTATTTTTAATTCAAAGAATTACCTACTGCAAAATGTTGTTGCAGATTGGGGTAAAGGAGCACATATACAAAAATTTCAAACTAGAGTGGAGAGAGCCAATCAAGATCCTGCAAAGCTATGTAACTTGTGAAGGACGATATGCCTCTGTGTTTAAATATCATTTCAGGTTTATACAACATTTAAATCATGAATCAAAGATGAACCTCCCTTTGTTTTTCCTTAAGAGTTTGCAGAAGATTTCTAGCAGAGTAAGGGAGCATCAAGATCATACTGAGCAGTCCATATTTCATCAGTGTTTGATAAAATTAATCATAAGTACAATGATCCAAAAGAAGGGAAACACTTGGGATTATTTTTTATTCTAGTATGGGTTTCAAAGTGAGAAATAGAACCAATCAAAGAAAATAGGTGAACAAAGCATAGAACTTAGTCAAAAAATTGAAGAAAGAGGTCATAGTCAAAGTAGAAGAAGATAGTGTACAAGAAAGGTCTATGACACTAAGGGTTGAAAATCCTGAAAGTGGACCAAAAAAAAAAAAACTAATGAAGATGAAAGGAAAGCTAATGAAGATGAACCATCAAAAGTTCAAAAGACAGATTTAGATCATGTAGAAAATACCCTAAATGAAGAGGTAAGCTAGGGAGTAGATGAAGGCCTACTAGAACAATAACAGGTTCTTACAAGAGTACATTCATAAAGAAAGGAAAGTCCACTGATGGATAAATCTAGCTTTAACAATGCACATAGTTCAGAAGAGCGATCTGAAGAAAAGTTGGTTTCATAAGGAGTCAGAAGAAAGGTGGTTCATCTTGCAGCCATTAACCACGAAGGAAAATCTTTGAGCATGTTGGGAGAGATAGGAGTAGTCTAGAGACCTAAGACCAGACCTAAGAATAAATTGGGATTGAACATGAAAAATTTGTTGAACCCTAAGTTAGCTCAAGAGAAAATCACAGTAATAGAAGAGAAAATCACAGTAATAGAAGACTCTTCTTCCCAAGAAGAGTTAGAAGATGATGGAAACTTGAATGAAAAAGAGGCTAAATGTAAGAGACAGGTTCCTTTGAAGGTTAATCCAGCCTCAATAGAGACTGAAATATCAGAGCTGTTGAAAGAGGTTCGAAGAAAAGTAAATTTTAGCTATCATCAGGATGATTTGATGAAGCAGCAGTCAGTGATGACAGGTTTATGTGCAGATGAAGAAAACATTACAGAAACATCAACTCAATGTAGTTTTTAAGGTAATGAATATATAGGGGTTCCTATAACTATGATAGAGAAAGAGCAAGAGAATGTAGAGGATATATTTAAGATATTGAAGATTCCTTGGATGACAGAAGGACTGTATTCATCTTCATAAGGAAAATGTATTGATTCTAAGAATGAGAATCTATAAAGAAGCATCAAACAGTATAGGTATCAGATAGAATTCCTGCATGAAACAAATGAAGGATTAGTAGTAACCAACATAATATTAAGAGAGGATTTAGAAGAGGTTAATAGCCATTACCAAGAGTTAATTGCAGTCTCCAAGGAAGCATTGAAGAGGAAAAGGTAGACACAAATTATGTGTATAGAGCTGAAGCATATTGTTCAAGAAATAACTCAACAAAATTAGGAATTATCAAAAAGAGTCGAAGACCTAGAAGTTGAGTAGCAGAGAACTACGAGGAAGACTCAAGCTTTGGAAGGGATAGCCCTTTTGGCAGAGGATGATAAAGATTTGTAAAATGCTTTAAGTGATAGGTGTTGTTAGCTATTTTTTATAAATAAATTAGTTTAGTTTGAACAACATTACTTTGTTAAGTGATTCAATGGTATGACCTAAAAGGTAGTTATTCAGTTAGGTAACTATTTTTTATGTAACCAATGATAAAAGTAGGATTGTAGAATGAAGGAGGGTTTGAATTTTGTACAAGGGAAGGCTATCAAGCTATTGTATATAGGGCTAAGTTCAAAAAATCTTATGTACTTTGGATTACTGATTATGTTATATATGCAATCTATAAGCCCATTTTATCCTAATTGCTGGTTTCATTTCTTATTGCTGTGATCACTTAGTTTATAAATTCATTTCTTGTTTAAGGTTATTTCTCATGGAATGCTTATGAACTATGGATGAAACTAAGTACTGTTCTTATGCTGTTCTATTTTATGTTTCATATATTATACATCTAAGTCTTATATTGTTGCATGATTTAGTAGTTGTCTTAGCCTTATGATTTTTTACCCTCTTGTTTACAAATTACAAAAACAAAACCCTAAAAACCTGTTTATTTATTTTTATTTCATGAGATTGTGTTGGCCTGTTCTTTAGTAGTATGTGAGCAATTTCTGGCACTAACAGGCCCCAAAAATGTGGGGACTTTAACCCTTGATCAATAGGAGGGTTACCCACAATGACTTGACATAACTTGTTTACATTATTGAATCTCTCGATAGGAACATCGGGGCTTGACATGACTCAAATACATTACAGACACTTCCTGTAATAAACATCGGGGTACAATACATAAGATATACAGATGAATACATTCCAAAGTTAGAAATACATCAACACTCCCTCTTAACTAGGAAGGTATTCTCTTGACACAATTTGTTAGCACTAGTCTTCTTCTCTGTATCAATTGGATCATCATCGAGTTCTCGTCATATTCATCTTCAAGTAATCTTCATATTTAGGTCATATTCATCTTCAAGTCATCTTCATCTGGATCTAGATCATCACTCAATCTGGATCATCACTCAATCTGGATCATCATCACTGGATCTGGATCACCATCACTCGATCTAGATCATCACTCAATCTGTATCATCACTGCTAAACCATCATAACTGGATTTGGATCATCACTCGATTTGGATCATCACTAGGTCATCATCACGGGTGTTATCTCTTGATTCTTCTCGTCGCAATAATTTCTACAGAGGTAGCCCTTTTTCATGTTGGTTGTAGGCCTAGCCTCCATGTAGGTCTTCTTCAGTGCTTATATCTGACACTAAGTTATAATGGCCCACCCAACACTTACATCTAACCATGAGAGGAACACATCCAACACCCTGTTAGAAAGGCATGCCCAACACTCACATTTGACCATGGGAGGAGCACATCCAAGAATCGTGTCAGAAAGGCCCAGCACTTACATTCACCAACATGATAGGACACACCTACTATCATATGTGAAAAGGCACAACACTCACAACCACCAGCATGATAGGACACACCTACTATCATTTGAGGAAAGGCTCAACACTCACATCCACCAGCATGGTAGGAAACACCTACTACCATCTATGGAAAGGCACAAAACTTACGATCATCAGCATGGTAGGACACACCTACTACCATCTGTGAAAAGGCACAATACTCACATCCACCAGCATGGTAGGACACACCTACTACCAACTGTGGAAAGGCACAGCACTCACATCCACTAGCATGGTAGGACACACCTACTACCATCTATGGAAAGGCTTAGCACTCACATCTAATCATGTGGGAACTAATCCCACAGTCACATTAGAATGGCTTTCAACCCTAGGTTGAGTATTCCTAGTAAATTACCAGGTGCCTCCGTTATCCTAAAGAATGGCCTTCAACACTTATATCTGATCATGTGGGAACACATCCCGTAATCACATCAGAATGGCCCTACACTTATATCTGATCATGTGAGAAAAAATCCCACAGTCATATCAGAATGTCCCTCGGCTCTAGGCTAAGTATTCCTGGTAACTACCCAGGTGAATCCATTCATAGAATGGCATTCAGTGCGTATATTTGACAATGTAGGAACCAATCCTCTAGTCACATCAAAATGGCTCAGCACTCATATTTGGCATGGACGAAACCAATCCTCTCACCATGACAGAATGGCTCAGCCCTTACATCTAACCATGGAAGGAACCAATCCTCTTACCATGTCAGAATGGCTCATGGACTTATCACTTCCCCTTGGAGGGAACCTTGATCTGGATAACACCAAGCTTCTCCCTGAAGTATTTAAACTTCACTCTAGACAATGGCTTAGTCAACACATCAGCTATCTGTTCGTCTATTGCAATATACTGGACCTTCACTGCTCCTCTTTACACCATATCCCTGATATAGTGATACTTGATCTTGATATGCTTTGACTTGTCACGGAACACCAGGTTCTCTGACAACTTCACACAACTCTAGTTGTCACAATATATGCAAGTAGCATCCAACTAGAGATCAAATAAATCAGACAATAGCTTCCTCAACCATACTGCCTCACAACTAGATGAACAAGCTGTGAGATACTCTGCTTTAGCTATACTCAGTGCCACACAAGGCTGTTTCTTGCTAAACCAATAGATCACACCTGATCCCATACTAAAGCAGCACCCTGAAGTGCTTTTTTTATTAATGGAACTGCCTGCCCAATCTGAATCAACAGAACCCTCTAGGTTAATCTTTTGATTCACATCATACTTGAGCCCATAATCAACTGTACCCCTCAGGTACCTCAAAATATTATTTGCAGCAATCAAGTGAACATGTCTCAGATATGTCAGGAACTGCCTTAAGGTGTTCATAGCAAAGCAAATATACGGTCTTGTATTCGCCATGTACATCAAGGACCCAATCATCTGACGATACATTGTAGAATCAACCGATTCTAATGAAGCATCACTCAATAGATTTAGGTTCAATGCCATAGGTGTGATCATGTTCTTGCATTCCATCATCCCGAACCTCTTCAAGATCTCTACCATATACTTCCCTTGTCCTAGGCAAATTCCATTTGCATTATGCCACACCTCCATGCCTAGAAAATAGTGCATCATACCCAAGTCCTTCTTTTCGAACTCAGAAACAAGCTTCCTCTTTGTATCAAAAATCAACCCATCCACACCTTTCACAAATAGATCATCTACATACAATAGGATTATCACTGGGTTACCATCTTCAACCTTGTAGTAAAGGTTGGAATCTGCTTTACTTTTGGTAAAGCCCAAACTTGATAGAAAGCTGTCAATTCTGTTGTACCATGTCCTGGGTACCTATTTCAAACCATACATGGCTTTCTCCAATTTACACACATGAGTCTCCCTGTCATGTGTCTCAAAACCAAGTGGTTGCTCCACATACACTTCCCTCTTTCACTACACCATTCAATAAAGTATTCTTGACATCCATTTGGTGTATCTTCCATTTCATCACTGCAACCATAGAAAGTACCGATCTGATGGAAGTGTATCTGACTACAGGTGCAAAAGTTTCCTCATAATCTATTCCTTCTTTCTAGGAAAAGCCACGAGCCACAAATCTTGCTTTATATTTTTCTATGCTACTATTTGCAGCATGCTTGATCTTGTAGATCCATTTGGAAGTTACAACAGACTTCCCTTCTAGTCTTGGGACAATATCCTAGACATAATTCTTCATTATCGATTGATACTCTTCAATCATAGCATCTTTTCATTCTTTCATTTCTGTCGCTTCTTCATAGTTGAAAGGTTCTTTATCGATGAAGTCACATAATAAGGCTACATAACCGGAGCACGACCTGGTTCTTTTTCTTTCTCTATGATTTTCTTCTGGAGCCCTATATCTTTCTACACCTTGGATAGTCTCTCGTACCCAAGCAAGTTTCCTCTTATGAGGATTCTTCTCCTGAGGTGGATGTATAGGTTCTTGAGGTTCTTCTAATTCTTGATCTTCTTCTTAAATTTCTTTGTTCATGGTTGTGTCATGGATTCTGGGTGCTTCTATTTCTTTGTGTTCTTTAGCAGGTCTCTTTCTAGATTTGTTGTAAGCCGAGTCTTCGTCAAATGTTACATCCCTATTGATGTCAATATTCTTGAATCCTGGGAAGCATATTCTATAAGCCTTCGAGCTTTTAGAGTATCCCATAAATATACCCTTCTTTCCTGAAGGATCTAACTTTTTCCTCTTTTCTTTTGGAATGTGTATGTACACTGGACAACCGAATATTCTGAGATGGCTAACTTCTACTTTCTTGCCATAAAAAGACTCCTTTAGGTGTCTTGTCCGCGAGTACTCTGTGTGGAGTGTGGTTCTATACATACACCACTATTCTGGAAGCTTCTACCCATAGATGCATGGGAAGATCTTGATCATGAAGCATGTCCCTTGTAGCTTCCATGATCCTTCTATTCTTCCTTTCTGCAACCCCATTCTGTTGTGGATTATATGGAGTAGTTAACTCCCTCTTAATCCTCGAATCTTTGTATAATGATTTGAATTCATTTGATTTGAATTATCCACCTTATCTGATTGAAAGGTTTTGATCTTCTTTTCTATATGGTTCTCGATCAAGGCTTTGAATTCCTTGAACTTGTTGAATACTTCATCTTTGTTCTTCAAGAAGTATATCCATGTCTTCCTAGAAAAATCATCAAT
>LPNX010535294.1:719182-776541 GCA_001517045.1 Pseudotsuga menziesii
TCCCCTATGGCCCAGGCTTGGATTGATCTCCTCCCCAAAATCAAAGTTAGGGATAAATTTCAAGGCATTTTGGTGGACAGAACTATGGAAAAGCAAAACCTTAATTTTCTCCTAATCCATTACTGCAGGATTTCAGCTCCAAATCTAGATCCGACATCTTGACCTGGTAAGATCTAAATATTTTGTATTTCCATTTAAGGTTCTCAATTTAATATGTCTCATCATACCAAGCTTGATGAAAATATTGAGGGAGCTAATAACTTCCAAGCCTAGAAGTATAGGATCTCCCTCGTCCTAGAAGAAAATGAGTTGGACTCCTACATCCATGAGGAGGTTCTAGTTCTAGAGGGAGATGAGGCTAAGACCTTATGTAAGAAGAAGATGGTTATGACAAAGAGGATCATTGATGATTCTATCAAGGATCACCTTATCCCTCAGGTGTCCTCTCTCAAGACACCTAAAGCTATGTTTGATGCCCTAACCAAATTGTTTGAAGGGAAGAACATAAACTGGAAGATGACTCTGAGGAATCAACTGAAGAATGTGAAGATCTAGAATGCAGAGACCATCTAGTCTTACTTCACAAGGGTTTCTCAAATCAAGGAACAATTGGAAGCAGTAGATGAAGAAGTGGAGAATGCAAAAATTGTGATGACCACCTTGAATGGTCTCCCTAGGACATGGGACTCTTTCATTCAAGGGATATGTGCTAGAAAGAAGTTAGTCAAGTTCAGCAGACTGTGGGAAGAATGTTCTCAAGAAGAATCTTGGATAGCATCTTGAGAAGAGAAGATGGGAAGTGAATATCAAGCTCTCACAGTACAATCCAAGAAACCCAGATCCAACCATCACAGAAGTAAGTACTCTTATCATAGGAATAACTTTAGAAATCCTAGAGATAGGTCTAAGTTCATTTGCTATACATGTCATGAAAAAGGACACTTTGCTAGAGATTGTCCTAAGAACAAAAGTAGCTCTCACAAGAAGAAGGGAAGCAAGAGAAGACATCATGCTCATGTTGCAGAAGATGATGAACCTTCATCGAAAAGAACTAGATATGAAAGTGAATATTTTTCAAGCGAGGATGAATATGTCTTGATCTCTGCTCTCGCGGGAAACATTACTCATGGAAGTGATGATTTTATTATTGATAGTGGGGCCTCCAAACATATGACTGGATTCAAGGAATCCTTTGTGAGACTTTCAGAACATGAATCACCTCACAAGGTGAAGCTAGGAGATGACTACCAATATCCAATAAAAGGTAGTGGGGAATCTTCCTATATAATAGACTCTGGTAAGTCTCTAACAATGAAGGAAGTATTGTTTGTGCCAGGACTCAAGAAGAACCTTCTCTCCATATCAGCATTCGATGCAAAAGGTATGAGGGTTGCATTCATAGATGGTCAAGTCATCATGTGGCCAAGAGGAAATACTATCGATGATGCAATGGTGATTAGAGAACAAGAAGGAGGTTTGTAAAAATTGAATGGCCATCCATAACAAGCCTTGGTCTATGACATAGTAGAGCCAAGTGAACTTTGGCATAGAATGCTTGCACATGTGCATTATAGAGCACTACCTCTTGCAAGCAAAGCTATTGAAAGTCTTCTAGAAATGAAAGCAAAACATGACAGGGTTTGCAAAGGATGTGCAAAAGGAAAAAACACAAAGAAGACATTTACAAGTAGCGAAAGAAAAGCAAAAGGAATCTTGGAAATCATCCACTCCGATGTATGTGGTCCTATGTCATCAAGCTCACTAAGTGGGTATGCATATTATGTTTCTTTTATTGATGATTTTTCTAGGAAGACATGGGTTTACTTCATGAAGAATAAAAATGAAGTATTCAACAAGTTCAAGGAATTCAAAGCCTTTATCGAGAATCACACTAAAAATAAGATCAAGACCTTTCGATCAGATAATGGCGGAGAATTCACTTCAAATGAATTCAAATAGCTATGTAAAGAATCAGGGATTAAGAGGGAGTTGTCCACTCCTTATAATCCACAATAGAATGTGATTGTGGAACGGAAGAACAGAACTACATGGAAGATGCAAGAGCTATGCTTCATGATCAAGATCTTCCTATGCATCTTTGGGTGGAAGCTGCCAGAACAACGATGTATGTACAGAATCGCACTCCACATAGAGTACTTGAGAACAAAACTCCTGAAGAAGTATTCTCCAACAAGAAACCAGAAGTCAGCCATCTCAGAATATTCGGCTATCCAGTATACATACACATTCCAAAAGAGAAGAGAACAAAATTAGATCCTTCAAGAAAGAAGAGTATATTTGTGGGATACTTTGAAAGCTCGAAGGCTTACAGAATATATTTCCTAGGATACAAGAATATTGACATCAGCAGGGATGTGACATTTGATGAAGACACAGATTACAACAAATCCAGAAATAGACCTTCTAAAGAACCTGAAGAAGCAGAAGCACCTAGAATTCATGATACAACCATGAATGAAGAAACTCAAGAAGAAGACCGAGAATTTGAAGAACCACAAAGACCTGTAGATCCACCTCTGGAGAAGAATCCTCATAAGAGGAAACCTGCTTGGGTATGAGAACTTATCCAAGGTGCGGAAAGATATGGGGCTCTAGAAGAGAATCACAGAGAAAGAAAGAGGACCAGATCCTGCTCCAGATATGTAGCTTTACTATGTGATTTCATTGATAAAGAACCTTCCAGTTATGAAGAAGCAGCAGAATGGAAAGAATGGAAGGATACTATGATCGAAGAATATCAATCGATCATGAATAATGATGTTTGGGATGTTGTCCCAAGACCAGAAGGGAAGTCAATTGTAACTTCCAAATGGATCTACAAGATCAAGCATGCTACAGACAGCAGCATTGAAAAGTATAAGGCAATATTTGCGGCTCGGGGTTTCTCTCAGAAAGAAGGAATAGATTATGAAGAAACCTTTGCGCCTATAGCCAGATACACTTCCATTAGATCAGTACTTGCTCTAGCTGTAGTGATGAAATTGAAGATACATCAAATGGATGTCAAGACTGCTTTCTTGAATGGTGTAGTGGAAGAGGAAGTATATGTAGAACAACCACTCGGTTTTGAGACACATGACAGAGAGTCTCATGTATGTAGATTGAAGAAAGCCCTGTATGGTTTGAAACAGGCACCCAAGACTTGGTACGGCAGGATTGATAGTTTTCTATCTAGTTTGGGCTTTACAAAGAGTAAAGAAGATTCCAACCTATACTACAAGGTTGAATATGGCAACCCAATGATGCTTCTACTATATGTAGATGATCTATTTGTGACAAGTACAGATGGGTTGATTGCTGATACAAAGAGAAAGCTTGCTGCTGAGTTTGAAATGAAGGACTTGGGTATGATGCATTATTTTCTAGGTATGGAGGTGTGGCAGAGTGTAGATGGAATCTTCCTTGGACAAGGGAAGTATGCAGTAGAGATCCTAAATAGGTTTGGGATGATGGACTGTAAGGCTATGGCCACACCTATGGTAGCGAACCTGAAGCTATTGAGTGATGCTTCATCAGAGACAGTCGATGCCATGATCTATCATCAGATGATTGGGTCCTTGATGTACCTAACAAACACAAGACTAGACATTTTATTTGCTGTGAACACCTTGAGCCAGTTCTTGATAGATCCAAGAAATGTTCACTTGGTTGCTGCAAAGCATATTCTAAGGTACCTGAGGGGTACAGTTGATTATGGGCTCAAGTATGAGTCGAATCAGAAGATTAACTTGGAAAGTTATGTCGATTCAGATTGGGCAGGCAGTGCCATCAATAGGAAGAGCACTTCAGGGTGTTGCTTCAGTATGGGATCAGGTGTGATCTCTTGGTTTAGCAGGAAGCAATCTTATGTGGCACTAAGTATAGCTGAAGCAGAGTATGTCATAGCTTGTTCAGCTAGTTGTGAGGTAGTATGGCTATGGAAGCTACTGTCTAATATATTTGATCTCCATTTGGATGCTACTTGTATACATTGTGACAACCATAGTTGCGTGAAGTTGTCAAAGAATCCAGTGTTCCATGACAAGTCGAAGCATATCGAGATCAAGTATCACTATATCAGGAATATGGTGCAGAGGGGAGTAGTGAATCTCCAGTATGTTGAGACGAAGGAATAGATAGCTGATGTATTGATGAAGCCATTGGCTAGGCTGAAATTCGAGTACTTCAAGGAGAAGCTTGGTGTTCTCCAGATCGAGGTTTCCTCCAAGAGAAAGTGATGAGACCCATATCCATTCTGACATGGTGAGAGGATTGGTTCCTTCCATGGTCAGATGTAAGGTCTGAGCCATTCTATCATGGTGAGAGGATTCATTCCTTCCATGTCATATATGAGTGTTGGCCATTCTGACGAGTAGGTCAGATGTAAGGGAAACTGCCATTCTAGGAATGGAGGCACTTGTTCAATTACCAGGTAGCTCACTCTGGGACTAGGGGGCATTCTGATGCGATGATAGGATTAGTTCCTTCATGATCAGATGTGAGTGCATGCCCTTTCAATGTGATGTGTTTACACATGGTTGAATGTAAGTGCAGAGCCTTTTCGACAAGATGAGGTTGGATATAAGTGTTGAGTCATTCTAACGCGATGTGTTTACACATGGTCAGATGTGAGTGCTATGCCTTTCTGATAAAATGGGGTTGGATGTAAGTGCAGTGCCTTTCTGACAAGATGGGGTTGGATGTAAGTGCAAAGCCTTTTCAATGCGATGTGCTTACACATGATCGAATATAAGTGCTGTGCCTTTCTGACAAGATGATGTCAGATGTGAGTGCTGGGCCTTTCTGACAAGATGAGGTTAGATGTGAGTGTTGGGCGTTCCTTTCTGACATGATGAGATCAGATGTAAGAGCTGGGTGGACCATTTTGACTTAAGTGTCAGATATAAGCGCTAATGAAGACCTACATGAAGGGTAGGCCTACATGATTGACTTTGTAGAACTTCCTGTGATGAGAAGAATCAAGATAGCACCATTATGAGATAGCATATGATGATCCAGACTTGATGATGATCCAGATCAAGTGATCCAGATGAGATGATCCATACTTGATGACGATCCAGTTGTGATGATGATCCAGATCAAGTGATCCGGATGTGATGATGATCCAGACTTGATGACGATCCAGATTGAGTGTTGATCCAGCAATGATGAGCTAGTAGTCTTTATGATGCAGATCCCATGATTAAGAAGACTTGAAGAAGAAGATGAATTGAAGACAAAGAGGACTCAAAGACAAAGAAGACTCGAATATGAAGAAGACTTGAATATGACGAGATGTTCCAGTTGATTCAGAGAAGAAGACTAGTGCTGGAAATTGTGTTGAAAGAATACCTTCCTAGTTAAAAGGGAGTGTTGATGTATTTGTAACTTCAGAATGTATTCATCTATGTATATTATGTCTTGTAACCCAATGTTTATTCTGGGATGTATCTATTATGTAATTGAGTCATGTTGTCATGCCCTGATGTTTCGATTGAGAGGATCTATTATGTAATTGAGTCATGTTGTCATGCCCCGATGTTTCGATCAAGAGGATCTATTATGTAAACAAGTCATGTCAAGTCATTGTGGGTAACCCTCCAATTTTCTAAGGGTTAAAGTCCCCACAGTTCTGGGGCACTAGGTTTATTAGACTCTCCTAGTAGAGGTCAGCCCTAGTAGGGTTTTAGTCATGCCGGGATTAGTATAAATAGGGAGCTGGAGTCTCTATTTAGCACACAACTTATACACACTCAAGTGTAGCACATAGTTGAGGAAGGAGAAGACACTGGGGCTAGACAAGAAGAAGGTTACTACTGTCGGGAGGTCACTTACTGTTTTGGGATTTTCTATTTTTGTACTGATTCTATCTTTGAGGAAGTTGCGGGGTTTTCTACTTTATGGTTACCCTGAGGAAAAACACTATGTTCATTGTCTCTTGTGTTTTATTGATGTGCTTGTTATTCTCTCACTTAAACATCCTAATAATGCTAGCTTAATGTTGAAAAACTAACATAAGATGCAAGTCCTCCTTCTCTAGAGAATATAAATTTGTACATTCTAGTCTCTTGGCTTGTCTAGAAGCTTCTAGTTCTTCAGAAGTTGTAGTAGGTGCATGTTCTGATTTTCGTTCTAATTCTTTCAATTTTGTTGCACATTTGTGCAAAATTTCTCTCAATCTATCTTTATCTTGGATGTACTTCTTCATCAATTCCACATTCTTCTTATTTTTCTCTTCGTGTTCCTTTTTGTTTTGTTGAAGATGATCATTTGCACATTTCAAATCATAATGAACTTGGGTCAATTTTTTCCTGAGCTTATCTATCACCATCTCCAATGCTTTTTCCCTCAACTCTGTATTATCTGGAGTATACACAATTGCTACTCGCTGAAGCATGTTGTTCTTCTGTAGAGTGGCAATTTGGGATTTCAAATCTTCTATCTTAGAATTACATCCCAAATGTTGTGATTCTCTATCCTCTAGTATTTTCAATCTGAGCTATTTAATCTCATCATCCCTCTCAGATTGCTTGTTTGCCAATGTTTCTTTTATGGTTGACCACAGAGAGAGATCAACTACAGCATTCATTGTTGCACTAGCATCCATCAAGGACTTCTCTCAAATTCTTAATAAGGAACGATAGCTTTGTAACCCCTTTTTGACTTCTACATGATCTTGTATTGCACTAAAATATAGGTCCAGTTCCTTCTCTCGGTTTTGTAGGGAACTCTCATACCTTATTAAAGCCTATTGCTATGCTGACATATCATAAATTTCACCAAAAATCAGATGCCTACTCCCTCCCTTACCAATTTCAGATTCTTTTAACTTTTCAACTCCTCTAGTCTGTAGTTCTGCAACAATCTTTTCAAGTTCAACTATTTTCCCTTTCAACTCTTCATCTTTCTTAGCAATTATGTTTTTCATTTTTTCCTTTTTTTTTTCTATATTCATTTATCTCAAGTTGATGTTTATTGCAGTCTTCAGCAAGGATGTTTTGAAAGTCATCCTTCTATATTTCAATTATTATGTTTAACTTATTGACTTCAGCAATAAGTATTGCTTCCTAGATGATAACAATCCTTAGAGGGGGAATGTCCAAAACCTCTTGTCTATGTTTCAGCTCATCTTCCAGTATCTTTATGGTTTCTTCATCTTTCTTCTGAACAACCGTATATTCTTCTCTACATTTCTCATTTTCCTTTCTAAATTCATCCTGAATTTTCTCTAGTTCCTTATTCAAAGACTGAAGAACATAGTCCTTTCCCGCTATTATCCTTCTCGAATTGTCCACAATCTTCACAAGGGATCCTTGTAATCTTGCAATTTCCTGTAAACAGGGAAAATTTTTAGGAGGCTTCAAAAAAAGGAATTTGGCAACTTTTTTTTTGAAAAAAAGCATTGAAAAATGCCTCCTACCTTAAAGAGGTCCATCATTTGAAAATTTATAATAGAGGATTCCATAGTATCCACGTGTTATGTTTCTAACCTTGCAATTACCTGTAAATAGTGAAAATTTTAACAAGGCTTCAAAAAAAGGAATTTGGCAACTGTTTCTTTTTGAAAAATAGCATTGAAAAATAGTGCCTACCTTTAAGAGGTCCTGAATTTGCATTTGCTTAATCCTACAGAGTTCTATGCTCTATATTGTGGTAAGATACCAATAGGAAAAAAATATTCTATGAAATTCAGCTTCTTATTTGAAATGAAACATTTTATTGAACAATGGCTTAAAAATAGTTTGACCATCAAAAAAGATTTTGGAGAGAAATTTTGGTCAACTCCCAACTGTGGAGGTGTATATATAACAAGTGGAATTTTTGCACGAGCATAAATATCATCATCACTATGCTCCTCCTGTTCATTAAACTCAACATCATGCATCTCGTTTACATTTATTTCTCTGCCTTCATGTAATACGGCAAGAATTGAGACATGATCAAATTCGTCAAGGTCACTTCCCATACCTTCCATACAGTACTCAAAAGGATATTCGAGGACTTGTACATTGTCCTTTGGTGATTGTTGAGGAACTTCCTGGTTAATTTTGTCTAGTTTTGGCGTCTGAATGTAGTATTTTTATTTTTTCTTCCTTCTACAGTGCTTGGTCGATATAAGTCAATAATTTTTGTAGTGTGCCAGGGTAACTGAACTTCACTCTCTTCATTTTTCTCTCCTACAATGCAAAATGCAATTTTTTTTCCAATAGATGAGGGACATCTATGGCTAGGTCTTCAACCCAATGAATCACCAACTTAATACAATCACCTAAAATATCTTGCTTGTGGTGATTCATAATTGTCCTAAGTACAGTTTGAATTAAGGTTTTGTATAGTCCTGGTGGAACATCTTGCATCTTTAAACCATTTCGGGAAACCTTAACCATTTTTCCACATATTTTGTTTTCCATCTCACCCTTTTCTACTTTGAGGGTTTTCTTGGTGGTCAACATTACTCCCCATTTGCGTGGAATTTTTTCGCTGCACCTGAAAACAAATTAGGGTATAGGAAAAACCTCCTCCCAAAAATAATCAATTCCTTGGACTCATCATCATAACTAGAAATGACATTATCTATTTATTTATTGTTGAAATTGAATTGACCGAAAAGAAAACGATGCACTCCTACTTTGACCAAGACATTTAGCATAATTTCTGTCCAGTTGGTTCTGTCACTCCATGCCTCAACGTTCTCTCCAAATTTTCTGACAATGAACCTCTCAGCAACTTTAGAACCCCTTTTTCCAGTTGATGGAATGGAAGATGAGGATGTTGTTTCCATTTTGCAGGATGATGGCACGCTCAGAAAAGAAAAAGGGGATGCACGTATAGGATGCATGCGAATTCATGCACAGGATACCAGCACGATGAATTTTCCAAACTAAAATAAAAATTACACATGTGTTCAGACGTTTCCAAACTATAATAAAAGTACAAATGTGTTCCGACTTTTGCAAACTATAATAAAAATTACAAATGTGTTCTGACTTTTACAAACTATAATAAAAATTACAAATGTGTTTCAAGTCAACTATACACAACTTACATTTTCAATTTCAATATAGTTAACTTTCTAGCATGTTAAGTATACTTATTGAAAATAAGAAAGTAAGAGTAAATAATAGAATAAAAATTTGGCATTCTAACTATTCTGGAAAAATAGAGTAATAAAGTGAGTAATATAATAATAGAGTAATATTCTTCTCTACATGTTTTGATGTACTCTCAAACCAAACCCTCCTATTAAATGTTTATAGTAAATGATTTTGGAAATTGGATGGCTAGATATATTGAGAAGACTATCCTTGTGTTAATTTTATATAACCTAACCTCGTATCCTCACAATCAACCTATGAAAGGTGCAATTTTAACCTTTTTTTACTGTTATGGAAACTTGGTAAAAAATGCAAGACATAAGCATAAAAATGCAAGAGAGGAATGCATAGGAGATAAATTGAACATGAATGACTAAAATTCCAAGTATCTTGGCCAAATTAAAAACAAATGACTGAAATTCTAAGTTTTGTAAAAAACAGTGTGTAAATATTCAAAATGGGCTTAGGAAAATGCATGCCACAGTCCGTACAATTGTCATAAGTTGAAAATAACACAACGGGGTTGAATATAGATATATTTTTGACAAAATCCTCTTTCCGTTTTTTAAAATTATGTTTCATTTGTCCAGAGCTAAATTGACAAAATGACAACTTTTGTGTTTTCAACCCAGTTTTAGCCAGATCACAAAAATGCCTACCCAACCCTAAGTATTGGGTATTTTTGAGTGAGTTTAGTTGTAAATGGTATGTTTTACTATTTTCCACATTATTATACATTTATTTTTTCAATTTTGGTTTAGAAAGTGCCTGTTGTGCAAAAACACTACATGGTTGCCTTGTGTTTATGAAATATCCACCTACATTAATAAAAATGCAATCCAACCCCTCCTATTAAATGTTTATAGTAAATGGTTTTATAAATTGGATGGCTAGATATATTTAGAATACTATCCTTGTGTTAATTTTATATAACCTAACCTCCTATGCTCACAGTCGACCTATGAAAGGTGCAACTTTAACCTTTTTTACTATTATGGACACTTGGTGTAAAATACAAGCCATAAGCATAAAAATGAAAGCTAGGAATGCATAGCAGTCAAATTGAACATGAATGACTAAAATTGCAAGTATATTGGACAAATTCAAAATTAATGACTGAAATTCTAAGTTGTTAAGTAAAAAACAATGTGTAAATATTCAAAACTGGGCTTAGGAAAATGCATGCCACAGTCCGTACAATTGTCATAAGTTGAAAATAACACCATGGGGTTGAAGCTAGATATATTTACACTTATTAATAAAATTTTATACTATTAGGTGTAATCTATATGGTGAATTCTACTATTTAATGCATATGAATTATGTATTTGTTCCATTCAATTATGTCTGGTATATTATTGTTCTGTTATAATTGGTTTTTCTTTTCGAATAATTTTTTCATTATATATGAAATTTGTAAGTTTGAAACAATAATATACATTTCCTAGCATGTGGCTTATTGTGAAGATTCTTTTATACTGTCTTCAAACTCTCCGAAAAACCTCTTATTATAGCCTTCTAGATATGGTTGGATTCACCATACAACACTCTAGAGATCCACACTCTCAGAATATTTTTATCATCATCCTATGAGTTGTGGCAGGAATTTCCCTAAGGCTAGTTATGCATATTTTACCAATAATTCCATACTTGGACAATTCTTTATATTCTCCTAGGCTCGGTATAATTTCCCTAAACCACATTTTCTAGGCTACTTGGACCAATATTCCCAAACTTAGCCAATTTCCTGATTTTACCTAATTTATCGTATTTCTCCAGAATGATGTCATAATGCAAGAATGCTTTCAACTTCATTTCACATCATCATCTATGCCATGCCATGACATTTGAGCATCATCCTTAGTGTGGGCATCAACCTTAATGTGGGCATCACTTATCCCCTTTAAAAAACTTAGCCATTTTTTCTTTGTCTTTAGTATGCAAATAACATTTTTCTTTTATTTTCGCATGTTGATATTTTCGTTATCTGGTCACCATAAGAAAAACCAAGAGCATGGATAGATATCCATTTCAACAATGAACAGGACCATATCATTTGATGAATTTTATCATCAAAGAAATGTGAAAGGAACACCCCCTTTCGGTCATTTCGAAGTGGTCTATCAAACTTTTTGTCCAACACTTGAGCAGTTCTCTTCAAACCCTAGGTCACCAAGGTAATTTTGTTTTTCCTTCAAATTTGGCAAGTGATATTCCCAATGGGTATAGTTCAACAAGCTGAGTCCAGAAAAACCACTTTCATCTTCTATAGCTTCTTTCTCTCTCCTAGGAAGGCATTTTTCTGGAGTAGTGAAAATATGGCTCAAAGGAACTTTTGGCAGATTGATATCTTCTTCCTGAAATGCTTTTTGGTCAGGCTAATTATATGGTTGGATGCACCATACAATTTTCTAAAGATATACACTCTCATAATATTTTTATCATCAACCCATGAGCTATGGCGGGCATTTCCCTAAGGCTTGTGAGGAATATTTTACCAATAATTCATACTTGGACAATTTTTTATCTTCTCCTAGACTTAGTCTAATTTCCCTAAACCACAGTTTTGGCATGTCCATAAATTCTTCTTCAGTATCTCTTTGGACAAATTGAGACCATGGTTGAGTAGACAAAAATGCAGTCTACAATATCCCCATGTGGTGTGGGAATTTTCTTTAACAAACCATTTGTGGTGGGCATCCTCTTAAGGCTACTAGGACCAATATTCCCACACTTGGAAAATTTCCTGATTTTTACTAATTTGTCATATTTCTCTAGAACAATGTCATAATGAAACAATGATTTCAAATTCATGCCACATAGTCATCTATTCCATGCCATGTCATGTGAGCATCATCCTTAGTATGGGCATCAACCTTAATGCGGAAATCACTTAGCCCATTTACAACACTTAGCCATTTTTTCTATCTTTAATGTGCAAAATAAGAATTTTCTTCTATTTTTCTAGGTTGATATTTTCCTTATCTGGTCACCATAAGAAAAACCAAGAGCATGGCTAGATATCCATTTCAGAAATGAACAGGACCATATCATCTGATGATTTTTATCATCAATGGAACATCCCTTTTCGAGCATTTCCAAGTAGTCTCTCAAACACTTTGTCTAACACTTAACTAGTTCTCTTCAAACCCTAGGTCACCAAGGTGATTTCATGTTTCCTTCAAAATTGGAAAGTGAGATTACCAATGGGTATAGTTCAACAAGATGAATCCAAAAAAAACACTTTCATCTTCTATAGCTTCTTTCTCTCTCCTTGGCGGGCATTTTTCTAGAGCAGTGCAAATATGGCTGAGAGGCACTTTTGGCAGATTGATATCTTCTTCCTAAAAGACTTTTTGGTTAGGCTAATTATATGGTTGGATGAATTATACAAGTCTCTAGAGATCTACAATCTCATAATATTTTTATCATCATCCTATGAGTTTTTATGGGCATTTTGCTAAGTCCAGTTAGGCATATTTTACCAATAGTTCCATACTTGGACAATTTTTTATCTTCCCCCAGGCTTGGTCTAATTTCCCTAAACCACAGTTTTGGCAGGTCCATAAATTCTTCTTCAAGGTCTCCTTGGAAAAACTGAGACCATGCTTAAGTAGAAAAAACAACAACCTACAATATCCCCATGTGGTGCAGGCATTTTCTTCAACAAACCATTTGTAGTGAACATCCTCTTAAGGCTACTTGGACCAATATTCCCGCACTTGGCCAATTTTCTGATTTTCACTAATTTGTCATATTTCTCCATAACGATGTCATAATGCAACAATGATTTCAACTTCATGTCACATCGTCATATATGCCATGCCATGCCATGCAAGCATAATCCTTAGTGCAGGCTTCAACCTTAATCTGGGAGTCACTTAGCCCCTTTACAACATTGCCATTTTTTCTGTCTTTAGTGTGTAAAATAAGATTTTTCTTCTATTTTGCCAGGTTGATATTTTACTTATCTGGTCACCATAAGAAAAAACAAGAGCATGGCTAGATATCCATTTCAATAATGAACAGGACCATATCATCTGATGATTTCTATCATCATTGGAACACCCCCTTGCGAGCATTTCCAAGTGGTCTCTCAAACTCTTTGTGTAACACTTAAGCAGTTCTCTTCAAACCCTAGGTCACCAAGGTGATTTCATTTTTCCTTCAAACTTAGCGAGTGAGATTCCCAATCGGTATAGTTGAACAAGGTGAATCTAGAAAAAGCACTTTCATATTTTGTAGCTTATTTCTCTCTCCACGGCATGCATTTTTATGGAGTAGTACAAATATGGCTAAGAGGCACTTTTGGCATATTGATATCTTCTTCCTGAAATACTTTTTGGTCAGGCTAATTATATGGTTGGATGCACCATACAAGTCTCTAGATATCTACACTCTCATAATATTTTTATCATCATCCTATGAGATGTGGCAGGCATTTCCCTAAGGCAATTTAGGCATATTTTACCAATAATTCCATACTTGGACAATTTTTGATCTTCTCCTAGGCTTCGTCTAATTTCCCTAAACCATAGTTTTGGAAGGTCCATAAATTGTTCTCCAGGGTCTCTTTGGAAAAACTGAGACCATGGTTGAGTAGAAAAAACAACAGCCTACAATATCCCCATGTGGTGTGGGAATTTTCTTCAACAAACCATTTGTGGTGGGCATCCTCTTAAGGATACTTGGACCAATATTCCTGCACTTAGCCAATTTTTTGATTTTCACTAATTTGTCGTATTTCTCCAGAATGATGTCATAATGCAACAATGATTTCAACTTCATGCCACATCATCATATATACCATGCCATGCCATGTTTGCATCATCCTTAGTGCAGGCTTCAACCTTAATGCGGGCATCACTTAGCCCCTTTACCACACTTAGCCAATTTTTCTATCTTTAGTATGCAAAATAAGATTTTTCTTCAATTTTGCGAGGTTGATATTTTCCTTATCTGGTCACCATAAGAAAAACCAAGAGCATGGATAGATCTCCATTTCAACAAAGAACAATACCATATCATCTGAACCTTGCAAGCATTTCCAAGTTGTCTCTCAAACTCTTTTTCTAACACTTAACCAGTTCTCTTCAAACCCTAGGTCACCAAGGTCATTTCATTTTTCCTTCAAACTTGGAAGGTGAGATTCCCAAGTGGGTAGAGGCCAACAAGGTAAATCCATCAAGACCACTTTCATCTTCTAGAGCTTCTTTCTCTCTCCTCGACGGGGATTTTTTTGGAGCAGTGAAAATATGGCTGAGAGGCACTTTTGGCAGATTGATATCTTCATACTGAAAGACTTTTTGGTTAGGATAAATATCTGGTTGGATGCACCATACAAGAATCTAGAGATCTACACTCTCATAATATTTTTATCATCATCGTATGAGTTGTGGCAGGCATTTCCCTAAGGCCATTTAGGCATATTTTACCAATAATTCCATACTTCAACAATTTTTTATCTTCTCCTAGTCTTGGTCTAATTTCCCTAAACAACATTTTTTGCATGTTTTTACAGGTCTAATTTCCCTAAACCACATTTTTTTCATGTTGGGCGTGCATTTGAGTAAAGCAATCCAAAATTGACTTACTTCAGTAAAATCCATGCACATGTCTGATTTCATTTTCTGATACCTCAACCTGTCATACACGTGTTCAATGTATTTAGTGTAAAATATGTCATATAATCGTATAAATGTGTAAATGGAAGTTTTTTCTTTTCCCTACCTGTCATATTCTGAACTTTCAACCGAGTGTCAAATACGTCACTTAACAAACCATCAAATTCAATGATTCGATGAACCTAAATCAAGTCATATTTTGACGGCATTGAGAATGATTGCATCACCCAGACATGAACTCAACATTTCATTGTGTTTAACCTTGTTTTCCCACCTTTCAATTATTCCAAGGGCCAACACAATACACATATCCATATTTGGCCTGACCCCATGGATTCCTTCCTAGCAGCTGCAGTCAATTACCAATCATGTTGCTTCTTATGTAAGATTGATAAATAGGGGCCACTATTATCAATAGCCTATGCAGTATTCAATCCATTCTCTATGTTCATTAAATTTTTTCCTGTATGGCCGCATATGTGCACAAATTTGATAGTATGAGTGAAATGGGTAGAATTGGAGAAAGTCTCATCCGGGTTGGATGCCTTTCATTGGTAGTTCCATTCCATCTTATTGTTTTTATGTTCATTTGACATTCCTTTCCCATAACTCATTGAAGTATTTCTTGCACTGATTCAACACCCTGTCCCTCTTCAACAACCCAATCATTCCTTCTTGATGGCATAATAGGATTGATTTATTCAATTCCAACTTTTCATTTGTCCACACCAGATGGGTATTGCATGTTGTTTTCCGCTGATACATATTTGTTGGTGGAATTTCTCTCTTCCTTACCATTTTCTTCTTTCATTGGTATTTCCTTTTTCTCCTTAAATACCTCTCATGCACAGTGCATATCTATTATAATTCTTCTCTACTCGCATCTCCCATCCAGATAACTGGAATGCAACTTCCTCTTCTACTCCCTTTCTACCCTTGGTGTTGAAACATGTCCACTTCATCCCTGTTTTCCCCCCTGTGTTGCATTGTCATGTTTTCCTTGTTCCATAGTAGTTGGTATCTTCATTTGAAGCCAAGAAAGTACAACAGAGGATGGGTTGGCTCATGGGTGCATCGACATTTCAGTTTCACTCAAATGAAATCCACTTGCAACATGGTCAATCCAACCCTTGAGGTCTATAAATAGAATTTAATAGGTAGTAGGGATAGTTATTATTGAAGGAGTTGGTTGATGTTACTGATTCAATTATAAACTATCCCTCTACTCTTTAATGAAATAATAATATAATAAAAAATTCTCTTAGGCCCCTTTTAAAACTTTCTTGAGTATTGATCTGGTTATATTTTTGCGTTATCTCTATTTTTTCCTTGGAATGTATTATATATGTTATGTTCTCATTTATTAATTTATGCAAGGAACGATGATGATTTAATTATAATAAAAATGAAACAGACAATACAAACTTGTAGATCCATGAGATTGGTTTCCAAACTATGATGCTTGTCAACAAGAAACCAACATTTACAATTGTTTTGTTCTCATTTCAAATGTTGGATGCATTCTTATTTCACAATAGAAGTTTAATTTATGTATGAAATTAAAAATATACTAGTCTAATTAGGTTTTTGTATGCAAACTTCCAAATTTCATACATACACTGTACTTTGATTTGAATTGGTGTGCATTTTTAGTTCTGGCTATGAAAAATTGGAAAATACTATCAATTGTTGTTTTGGATGACTTGGATTTTACTACAGATCTTACAATTTACAAAAATGAGTACAAGAGTTTCTAGAAAAGGTTGGTATGTCTATGTTATAGTGCAGTTTATTCAATATAGCATGAAATGATGATCTGTCAATTCATTTGTAGAATATATTTCATCATTTGTAGTTTCAAACACACTTCTCAGTATGGGTTGCACATTAAACTCTCTTAGATATAGTAAAAATGCACATATGGATTACACATTACACTTGTATTACACATTAGAAACACATTAATTATATAAAAATATATGCATTGCCAAGAAATACTGACAATTTATATTACAACAATATTAGTATGTACATAGACATCAAATGTACACCATATTATTTTAGAAATCTAGTCTGCTTGGGACTCGCAGTGATCAAATTTGAAGGGTGGGTCTTAATTTCAATTGGAAGGGCATTTATTCTCTTAGCCCTTTAGAGATGAAGGGAAATATAAATAATTGTCCTTTAATTGACAAGTATAAATTAGCCAAACCTTTTCACCAAAAAAAATTCAAAAAACAAATATTGTTTTTTAGCGCTTGTTGTGAAAGCATGCATGTATGTGATGGAGGGGCCTAAGTCAACTGAATCCTTCCAACTCACTGTATGTCTAAGTCTCAACACTCCTTTTAAATTGAACCAGAATACCAAAATAATTTTATTAATGGCTAGATTTGAGAAAGTTATAGGTGTGTGTAATTAAGTGCTTGGGGCTCTAAAATTTGTTGTGTTTTGTACCAGTCCACGGTTCACTGAATCGATAGTCATCGGTAGGAATTTGAGTTATTTAATGAAAACAATTAATGTGTATAACCTCTATTCCTAAAACATTTTCCATGCTGATGCAGGCCACTACCCTCTTTATTGTCTTACAAAAAGGCATGATAATGAGGAATAAGACCTAAACATATGGACTTCACCTTCAAAGAATTCCTTGCAATCACATTGGTAAGGAGTGATAAGAAGATCAGAACCATCAAACTTGTCAAATATTAGTTGATACTGTTAATTAAATAATTATAAGATAAATTTAATATAAGACTTGTAGTTGTATCTTACTCTTTATGTCTTGACACATTTAATATTTTATCGTTGTATTTGGGCCTTGACCCAATTCATATTATAAGGTGACGATGTGCAAGCATATACTCCTTAGTTATGACTATGAGATGAGGATTTAAAGAGAAGAGGATGTAAAGAGGAGAAATTTATATGGATGGATAATTTCAAAAGTTGCACTTCTTTTGAAATGTTGATATAAATTATGCCCTTCTTTATTGGAAGGGTAAAATTGAAATTGAAATTTTTTTTGAAGGACAATTTTAACTTTACACTTCTGGGAAGGGATAGAACCCTTTGGAAGGGCTGTGAAGGGTTCAATTTTGAACACTGCTTGGGATTTTTTTGCAATTCCTCCTTTTTAGAATAAGAAAATTTGCTATAGCTTCTCTTGACTTTTCTAGAACCCTCCAGTTCTATAGAAGCTTCATCGGCCATATGTTTTAATTGTTTTTCTTGCTCTTTCACTTTGTTTGCAAGATTTATCACTTTTGTATGCAATCTATATTTTTCTTCCAGGCATTTCTTCAACATCTCTACATTATTATTTTTTTGGATTGAGTGCTCATCTTCCTTTCTTTTAATATTATCCTTTGTCCACTTTAGGTCATATTGAACTACAATTAATTTTCTCTTGACCTATTGTACCTCCTCCTTGAGCTCTTGTGCCCTCAAATCACTATTAGATGGAGTATACAAAATTGCTTCTGCAACAAGTTTATTCTACAAAGCTTAAATTTGGGATTTCAAATATTGTATCTCACTATCACATCCCAAATGTAGTGCTTTTCCCTTCTCCAATAGTTTTTGGTGAAGGTCTCTAATTTCATCCTCCTTCTCCTCTATCTTCTTCAATGTTGGATATGATGAGCCAAATGTAAACTCTACAACATTAATTGTTGAAGGAGATTCATTCAAGGTCTTCTCTCGTTGTTGCAAGGACTTCTGAAACTGGAGTAATCTCTCCATAGTTACATCACCTAGCTTTGTACTGCCAAAACGTTTTGGTGTGATGGCCCTTTTACCCTCCAATTTGGATTTTTTTATTCTGACCTTTTTACCCTTGAATATTGATTCTTTTGGCATGCATACCTATTTACCCTTGACTGTTGATTCTTCTGGTGTTCAGACTTGTTCACCCTTGACTGTTGATTTTTTTGGTGTGCATACCTGTTTACCCTTGATTGTTGATTCTTCTAGTGTGCAGACCTGTTTACCCTTGACTATTGATTCTTCTGGTGTGTAGACTTGTTTACCCTTGACTGTTTATTTTTTTCCTCCTCCAGCACTTTAAGCCTTGAGAGTTGATGAAATCCATTCGATTCTCTTTTTTTGAAGAAACTCATTTTTGTTTTTAATTGTTTTATTCAATTTTTCCAATCTTGCTTCATATCCGTAGTCTCATTTTGTTGTTTAATGATCATTTCTCTCAATGCCCTTTGAAACTCAACCTTCAAACCTGCAATAAATGTTTCTTTCTTCTTCAGTTCTTGCTGAAGTTCTGCTTCCTCACCAATAACAGTCTTCAGTGGTGGCATGTTCAAAACTTCAGGCATGTTTTTTATCTCATTTTCAAGTCTCCCTATAGTTTCCTTGTCTTTTTTCTTTCGATCCTAATTCATGTCTTTCAGTGTGTCAAGGTCAGAAAAAAATTATGCTAGAACTGCTATAAATTTAGAACATTGATCCTTAATAAGTTGATCCTTCTGGCCAATTATTTTTTCAATTTCCACAATTTTTTTCTCTAAACTTGTAACACGATGTACCAAATAAAGAATTTGGACATCCTTAGTTCTACACAATTCGTCACTAGATTTGAAGGAATCCTCCCATGAGGTAGATTGTTATTTGAAATGTACCATTTTATCAAATAAAGAAAAAACAAATCTACCATCAAAAGAATATTTGGCATGAATTAGTTCTTCATCACTCGTTGGTGAACGATCCATATCATTGTTCACAAATTCCTCCCATTGATCTGCATTTTCATTTCCATGCAATCCAACCAAAGTTGTGATAGCAACATCTTCTTCAAGGGAAAGTGAAGGCATTTCGTTTCCCACAAGTTCCATATTGTCCTCTAAAGGTTGGTCGATCTTATTTTTCCGGTTGAGTCACCCGTTGAAGAAGCAGAGTAGGACTGATCTCTCTAGTTTTGGATATGTTTGATAAAGAAATCCGGGCTCAATCCATGCTCAATCAATCACCAAGAACCTTGCTGCAACTATAGCAAATGTGTTGAAAATGCATGATTTGACATGCACATTGAATGCTGGCATTGGTTTGGTAGGTGTGCAAAGATAGCCATATATTGTCGATATAGAGATGAAAGTTCGTCTAAAATTAAAAATGTCAATATTGCCATGGTTTTTCTCCCATGATAAAAAGAAATGAAGTATTAATCCACGAATGTTCAAAACATGGAAATATTTTGTGGAAGAATCCAACCAAATGTATTAGTGATAGCACTTTCGGAAATTTCCGATACTCATGTTTTAGTTTATCCTTTCAGCTCATCTATCACTTTGACTATTTACTCCTCCACTTGTTCGTTATGCATGGGGAATCTGCATGTCTCCTACATGTTAGATAAGTATAGATATCTATCTAAAAGTTAAAAGCTTCCTTGGTCCATCTCTATGTCGTGGTCATTGTTCAAGGATTTATCCCTTCCTTTGATTATTATCCTGATCCCATCATTATCTTACCTGAGTATTACTAGTGTCAACCTTCCCGTATCTAGTTTCTAGTAGCTCTTGTGATCTGTTAGAGGATCTATTTCCTTCCTCATCATATTATGGTTTCATCATCAGTACTTCCTGAAGACAAAGACCTAGATTTTTGATGATGGTACCTTAGGATTCACTACCATTATTGGTGAATTCCTTTGCTTCAGTTGTCATTTTCACCTATTGATTGACAATCTTTTGAGTCCTTTCCATGTTCGAATTCAGTACACCTATTCACATGGCCAGGATTGTAATGGTTCCGTTGGATTCTGATGAAGACCTTAGGTTTACATCTATAACCTAAGTTGCGCAAGAATATGTTATGATTAGTTACATAGCTTCCATATCTTGAAGACTCATCATTGTATATTGTGTCTTCGATCCACCTTTATAATATATGTGGTCTAATACCCATATCATTTGATGTAATCAAATATTGTAAAGGAGCTATTTTTCCATGTTAGATTTTTATCATTTAGTCATCATGATCTTAGGATCTTATCTGAGAGAATAACATGCACAGCAATAATCACAAGAGACAAGAGACACAAATAGTTTTCCTTGGGGAAACCATAAAGGATAAAACCCTGCAACTTCCTTAGATATAGAATGAACACCAATGGAAAAAGTAAAACCTAAAGATAGAAATATGATATATGATAGTTATTCTCTCTCTCACTTGTGCGACATCCTCTTCTCTCACTCATGTGCTACAGTTGAGTGAGTGTGTGTTTCAAAGAGAGAGGATCACTCTCTATTTATACTAGATTCTGACTTGACAAATACTTACCAGGGATGACTTCACTAGGAGATTCTAATAACCCTAGTGCCCCTCAATTGTGGGGAATTTTCCCCTCAATCAACAAGGGAGTGTTAACAGGCTATGAAATTACATGAATTTATTACATTAATGATTTTCTCGATAGGAACATTGGGGTACAATGAAATACAATACATAATATATACAAGTGAATGCATTCTGAAGTTAGAAATACATCAACACTGCCTCTTAAATAGGAAGGTATTCTCTTGACACAGTTCATCGGAACAAGTATTCATCTATGGATCATCATCAAGATGGATGATCATCATCATCACTTCTCCCACTATCTCAAGCAAATGGTTCTATCTATCAATTCTACTTGTCATAGGAAATTCTACAAAGATAGTCCTTTTTCATGCTCATTGTAGACCTATCCTTCATGTAGGTCTTCATCTTCTTCAACACTTATATCTAACCATGGGAGGAACACATCCCACAACCATGTTAGAAAGGCCATCCCAACACTTAAATATGACCATGAGAGGAACACATCCAGCATCCATGTTAGAAAGGCCCAACACTCACATATGACCATGGGAGGAACACATCCAACCTCCATGTTAGAAAGGCCCAAAACTCACATCTGACCATAGGAGAAACACATCCAGCATCCATCTAAAAAATGCCCAGCAGTTACATCTGACCATGGGAGGAACATATCCAAAATCCATGTCAGAAAGGATCTACACTTAAATTTGACCATGGGAGGAACACATCCAGCATCGATGTCAGAAAGGCTCTGCACTTACATCTGAACAAGGGAGGAACACATCCAATGTCCATGTTAGAAAGTATCTACACTTACATATGACCATGGGAGGAACACATCTAGCATCCATGTCAGAAGGGCTCTGCACTTACATATGACCATGGGAGGAACACATCCAAAATACATGTAAGAAAGGATCTACACTTACATATGACCATGGGAGGAACACATCCTACCACCATGTCAGAAGGGATCTTCACTTACATCTGACAATGGGAGGAACACATATAACATCCATGTCAGAAAGGCTCTGCACTTACATATGACCATGGGAGGAACACATCCAGCATCCATGTCAGAAGGGCTCTGCACTTACATCTGACCATGAGAGGAACACATCCTACCACCATGTCAGAAGGGATCTGCACTTACATCTTACCATGGGAGGAACACATCCAGCATCCATGTCAGAAGGGCTCTATATTTACATCTAACCATGGGGGGAACACATCTTGTCACCATGTCAGAAGGGATCTGCACTTACATTTGTCCATTGGAGGAACACATCCTTCCACCATGTCATAAGGGAACACAGACTCATCACTTACCCTTGGAGGGAACCTTGATCTGGAGAACACCAAGATTCTTCCTGAAGTACTCATACTTCACTTTGTCCATTTCTAGCATAGAATTACATCATGGATGATTATGTCCAAGGATAACCTGGGAGATTCTCCAGGACTGATTACATCTGAGGATAACCTATAGGACTGTTTATGTCTGAGAAACCTATGAGCTTCACCAAGATTTTATGCTCAGACAACCTGCCTCACTGGCTATGCTAGAATTCATCACTCCCTCTTTCAAGAGATCTCAATATGGATAAAAAAACTGGAGCTTCACTACTCCTCTTCTTCTTCAGTTGTAGTCAGTGCCACAAAGGATTGCTTCCTGCTAAAACAAGAGATCACACCTGATACCATATTGAAGAAGCACCCCAATGTGATCTTCCTCTCAATGGCACTTCCTACCCAATCCAAATCCACATAATGGTTAATGTTTTGATTCGCCTTATACTTGAGCCCATAATAAACTCTACCTTTTAGGTGCCTCAAAATATGCTTTGCAGCAATCAAGTGAACATGTCTCGGATTCATTAGGAACTAGCTCAATGTGTTCATAGTAAAGCAAATATTTCATCTCGCATTCATCGGGTACATCAAGGATCCAATCATTTGACAATACATCGTGGCATCAACTGAATCTGACAAAGAATCACTCAATAGCTTCATGTTCGATGCCATAGGTGTGTTTATGGATTTGTAGTACAACATCCTAAACCTCTTGAATATATATACTTCATACTTCCCTTGTCCTAGGGAAATTCCATTCGGATTTTGTGACACCTCCATGCCTAGAAAGTAGTGCATTATACCCAATTATTTCGTCTTGAACTCGGTAGCAAGTCTCCTTCTTGCATCTTTAATAAGTTCCTCTTTTCCTGTCAGGAACAAGTCATTGACATATAAAAGGAGCATCACTAGTCTTTTTCTTTCAACCTTGAAGTAAAGGTTGGAATCCTCTTTACTCTTAGTAAATCCTAGAGCCATCAGTAAGTTGTCCATCTCGTCATATCATGTCTAATTTCAGGATCTTTTGTAGTCACTCCCTCTGAAGTGGAGCATCATTCTCCCTCTTCCTTTCATACTCTATGCATTGATATATTTTGTGCTGGAGTTACAAGTAGCTTCCTCTGCTACTAATATTCTATGTATCCATTTAGGGTCACTAGATACCAAGATCCTCTATCTTGAACATTTTCAAAAGTTCTTCTCGCACCCATCTGTGATCTTGTCATCATCTATAGGATTTCATATTTAACCTTGTAGGAAATGTTAATATATTCATCACTCTAGGTGATATTCAAGCTCCTCATGTATGTGTTATCCCATGGGTGTCTTCTGAGCTTGTACAAGGCCTTCTTTAATTTGCACACATGAGTCTTCTTGTAATGTGCCTCAACTCCCACTAGCTGCAAATGTCTCTTCGTAGTCTATGCCTTCTTTCTGTGAGAATCCTCATGCTATGAATATTTCCTTGTACCCCATGATGTTGACATCTATTTCATACTGGATCTTGTAGACCCATATGGAAGATACTATGGACTTCCCTTTAGGTCTCGATACTGCATCCTAGACATCATTCTTCTTGAACTGGTGCACTCCTTCCCTTTCTTCTTGGTTATTTCTTCATAGATGGAAGGTTATGCATCAATGATGTCGCTCAACAGTGTCACATAACTGCACTGTTTCTAAGACCTCTTTCTTTATTTTAAAGTATCCTCATATTATTATTCATCTTGTATTATTCTCAAACTTTCGTCACTTTTTCTTTGGAACAAGTCTCATCCTTCTTTTCTTGTAGGAAATTGTACGCGATATTTCCTACAATTCAAATTCATTAGTTGTATGGTTAGAAACATTTGATAAGGAATGTTCATAATGGAAAATTCTTATGCATAAAGATATAATCATGCAACTATTTTAGCCAATACAACATTCATCCATATATCATGGAAAAATTTTATATGCCTTCCATCTCTACCATAACATCATTGATATTGTGAACTAATCCAATATGTTAGCAAAGAGGTTTCATTCTAGATAAGTAGCAATTGAGATTCATGAGCCACTTACCCATCACATGCATATTAGTAGTATACTGTCATTAATGCAAACATTCTAGCATGCATAACACATCAACTAAATATAAAAAAATTCATAACAAAATAATATCATGAAATGACAATTGAATACTTATCTTTATTCATTTTGTGGGTAGAATCCTTCTTGATCCTTCCGCTTCATCATCATCTTCATTCATAACATCATAATTTATTATCCAAATGCTAAGATGGATAAGAGGTTCTTCAAGAATTGAGTCCTTCATATTCCTCATCGCTTGAGGAGTCTTCTTTGAATTGTGAGAGCTAGATCTTCAGTTGCTCCCATCTTATTTTCTCTTGTTATGAGTCAAGATTCTTCTTGTGTACACTCTTCCTAGATTTTGTTGAAGGTAATCACTTCCTTCTAGCACACATTCCTCGAATGAATGAATCCCATGATCCAGGGAGTCCATTCAAGGTGGTTATAACAATATCGTATTTTCTTCGATTGCTTCGTCATACCATTGAACACTTACTTTTGGTGTCTTCAATGATGAAACATGAGGGATGAGATGATATTTAATAGAATTTTCAATGATTCTCTTGGCTCTATCCTTAGCCTCATCTCCCTCTAGCTCCTAGACCTTTCTTACTGAAATACTGATTCAAGTCAATTTCGTCAAGGATCATAGAGGTCTTATACTTCCATACTTTGAAGTTGTCAGTTTCACCAATATTTTCATCAAGATGGTGTGATAGGTCATTTTGAAAAGAGAACCTCAAATGTAAATAGAAAAATATTAGATCTTAGCAATTTGAGGTGTCCATCCTGGTTCTGAATCTCGCTGATCTAGGGTTTTTTCAGAGAAACCCTAATTTTAAAAACTTGGAATTTCAAAATTCTGATTGGATTATGTAGATACCAAGTAGTCTGAGAGGCCTTTTGTATGCTCAACTGATTTTGGAGGGAAAATTACCTGAGGCCTATAACATTACAACCAGTATAACTCATCCATAAAGCAGAACAAAAATAGACTTGATGCATAAAAGGGAAGTGAAACTGGCAGAGCTATAGATGATCAGTTCCCAAATGTTGATCTATTCAAGATTGAGGATATTATAAATTATGTATCTGATATTGCATTGTTCTTGAATACTAGTAAGATAGGGCTCCTAAAGGAGAGCTATCTAATGTACTCTTTTTCTGAAAACATTTGGAGGGAAGCTCTCGGAACAGAAAGCCCTATTTTTCTAATTTCTGCTATAGAAATGCCTTATATTGTCTCTGCAGTATCTTAGAAATTACTAATCCTCTATGTTTGAAACATATTACTAAGGTATTCTCATCTTTCTTCTTTCCAACACCATAGGTTTGAGTAGAATTGGTTTCACCAATTGGGACTTATGAGAGTTTTCCCAAGGTGACTTATTTAAGGACTTTTCAGCATAGAGCACTTGTACAGAATGCCACATGTCACTGTTGTACATTCAGGTTTTGAACCTTTTACCAAAGAAATTAAAGTTTGTGCCCTATCTGGAACATCTTTCTAAATTTCATTTGGACCTTCGTAGCACGAGATATAGTAATTATCCCTAGGTGTCCTATTTAGGGATGAATCCTGGGAGAGGATGGAACCCTAATTTGGAGGAATCATATCTCCCAGAATATAGTGAATATAAGGCTGAAATTTTTACAAAGTGTTCAACACAAAGTTTTATTTGGCATGAAAAAATTTCGGTTTTTGGTACTTCTCCAATATCGAGATATAACAAATTTACCAAAACTACTAGTTTTAGTATTTTAGGGTTTTCTGGTTCGCAGTCAAATTAGGGTTTGAATTTCCTTGAGTTTTACCCAACCAAAAACTTAAATATTGGTCTCTAAATTTTGATTTTTAGGAGGAGAGAAATACTATGCTAGGCTCACTCAAAAATTCCTCTTTTGTGAAAATCCCTAATTTCCCACAGTAGTGACAAGTCAAAAATTGAAAATGCCCAAAATCAAATTCTGCTTCGATAGAAAGATGCACCCTTCAATGGAGAGTTATCTTAGCCTCATTTTGCTGATGATATGTGGAGAGGGACCTAAAAAGTAAAAATCCCTATATTTTGCAACTGTATGGTGTCTTCTTCTTAGGTTAGCTATAATACCATGTTATATTTTTATCATTTAGTCAATATGATCTTAGGATCTTATTCGAGAGAATAACATGCAAAAAAATAATCACAATAGACAAGAGACACAAAGATTTTTCCTTGGGGAAACCATAAAGGAGAAAACCCCACAACTTCCTCAGAGATAGAATGAGCACCAATGGAAAAAGTAAAACCCAAAGACAAAAAGATGGTCTCTAACAGCTGTTCTCTCTCTCACTTGTGTGAGCTCCTCTTCTCTCACTCATGTGCTACAGTTGAGTGAGTGTGTGTTTCAAATAGAGAGGATCACTCTATATTTATACTAGTTTTCGACTTGACAAATACTTACCAGAGCTGACTTCACTAGGAGATTCTAATAACCCTAGTTCCCCTCAACTGTGGGGACTTTTTCCCTCAATCAACAAGAGAGGGTTAACCTCTATGACTTTAAATGACTTGATTACATTAATGATTCTCCCGATAGGAACATCGAGGTACAATGAAATACAATACATAATATATACAAGTGAATACATTCCGAAGTTACAAATACATCAACATTCCAGTATATTGAACATGGCATCCTCAGATATGATTTTGTATATGACATTGATATGTATTTATTTCATGTACTTCCTCTACTACCTTGGACATTTGAGTTCTCTAAGATAAATATTGCAATGTATTTTGGCCATCGCTTCCCTCTAACCTCACACATTATGGGGCATATGTTATCAACCTAAATGGAACTTCTCCATCTGAGTGTTGAAATTCATTATATCAGTACACAAAAGGAAAATTAAGGATTGAACTGGCCAAAACACTGTAGATGTGCATGACCATTGATGCATGATCTTTAGACCAGCTTGACATATTTTTATTTTGAGTCTAAAGTTGCACACACTCCTTTTTTCATTGCAACTCGTCTGTCATACGCGAGTATTTGCATTGCAACCCGTGTGTACATTGAACACGTGATTTTCCTTTGAGCAACAAGCATGCCATACGCTCCTTTATTATATACTCACATATGCCTTAATTCAACATTAAAAAATATAAATCACGATTATATGATATTAGTTGGATCTTAATCCATAACTATCCCAACTATCTCAACCATCCTAACCTTTGAAACCTCTCTATTTCCCCATGTATAAATAAATGCCTTGGGATGGGGCTAATTAAGAGAGAAAATCCATCTGGTGGTATTCCTTCAGGGTCTTGGAGCAGAAGAAATTAGTGTCCATGGTTGCAGAGGAGTCCTTGTGTCAGAAGCTGGGTTGTATTCTTACCTATTCACTATTTTTTAATAAAGAGAATTCTTCTTCCAATCCTTGTATTGTGATTTTCTCATGTATATTGGTTAATGAATGATTTAAATTATGATATTAATATGCATTTAATCTAACCTATGATATATATATATATATATATATATATATATATATATGTATGTATGTATGTATGTATGTATGTATGTATGTATGTATGTATGTATGTATGTATGTATGNTATTTCTTGAATAATTGGCTCTTTCCAGGTGAACAGAAACAACCCTAAAAGCTTTGGATAAGATTGAAGCATGAGAAGACAAATCATGGATCAACCGTCATAAACTGGGTAAGCCAAACTCTCTTCCTCTTCCTCTTTCATTCTCTGTAAAAGTTGATTGTATGCAAGCGTCTTAGTAAGTTGGTAACCCCAGAACCTAGGTTACACGAGCGTATTGTCATGTACAACAGTGAGGTGCTAAGTATAATTGAATCAAAAGATGTTACATGAATTCTTGTATTGGATTCAATATAGAAAGAAGATATATATGTTGATGAAAGGGGGATGAAGAAATTATTAGTAGAAACAGATGGTGGTTGGGTCAACTATATTATTGAACAAATAGAGGGTAACTTTACTTTACTTTGTGTTTTTGCTTTCTTCTAGACCTGGGGCAACTAGGATACAATGACTTGACGATTGGAGGTGATGGTGGACTATTGTCAAAATTGATGGTAGTAATGTGTAACGACTTCATAGAATTTAGGTGATTCTGTAAAAGTTTAGAAGTTGGGTTTTACCTTAAGTCGAGATTCTTCTAGGATTCTAGAAGGCAATAGGACTATGGTGTTTTCTAATACTTTCACCTCATTAATTTCTTCGTAGTTGTATTTGTGTGTGATTTATTTCGTGGTGGATCAAGATTCGTATTAAGGATGGATGTCAATGGATTATTTGTCTAGAAGTATTTTTCAATCAATATGTCGAATATCATTTTGTTCTTGAATGCTTCAACTAAGAAATTTTGATCCTACTCTAGGATTTCTTCGATGTCATTTTGGTTGGTTTGAGCAAGAGTTTTATTTTTCTCAAAGTTTTCCTTGTTGATTTTTCATTCAGCTCATGATGGAATGTGAATATTTTATGAGTGAATTTTGTAACTTCATCTTATAGTTGTGGGTACCTGAAGTTGGGTTCTTGTCCTTTGTTGATAAGTGCATTTTCTTCCTCCTCTTCTTTCCATTTCGTGGAAATGATTACAAGTGCAAGTGGGTTTACTGGTTCTTCTTCTGTACAAAATGCAGTAACATATAGTCCTACATATCTTTGTTCTTCTTGATATGCTTATGTTAAGGGTTCAATGATGTCTAAACATTGAGCCTTGTTTATAGTCAGGATGGGGTAAAATGTGTTTGAATTTCGTGCAAAAGAAGTGAAAATCATGGGGATATTAGGGTAAAAATCCATTTATTATGGATACTTACCTGCGCCCTGCATGTACCATAATTTTGAAAATTTGAGGTTGAGCTTGATATGTGACCCCTATGGTAGGTATAGTTGAACTAACTATGTTCCCCTCCATCAAGTGCATCTAGTTTTATATCTTGAAACCAATTTTCCAAATAAAGTGTATCGTTGTTTACCTTAAACGATGGCACTCTTGTTATGAATATCTCAAAAAATTTCATGAGTGGTTCTTGGGTGCTAGAGAATTCTGTATCATCGATGAGGTTGATTTTATCCATTATTGTCCATATTAGTAATGACGAGATTCACATAGGATGGGCAGAGTCTTGAAATTTTGTACAAATTTTGTTGACAATTTAAGCTAAGTGGTTGGCCCAGTTAAACATTTTTGTGTCATTGGAAACCTACTTTAAAACTTCTAGCATGTCCATCCTCAAGTCGGATGCCCGAACTTAACTTGTTAAACAAACTAAAATAATGGGGGCATCCCATTTGAATATTTTGTATTGAAATTTACTGATAATTATCCCTTCATAATGTTTCCCAATGGTTGACCCTATGAATTCTTCAATTAGGGGTGTTGCATTGCTAGTGAGTGGCATTGTCGGTCCCTTGCTTGATAGTCCTATATTTGATCCCATGAGAGAATATATTATAGGTGTGGGTTCATATATCTATAATTTTTCATCATGATATCGAATAATAAGGAATTTATATACAATTTCCTTGATATTGCCGAATGATTTTATTAAGGGAACATTTAGAAATGCTCAAATTTTGGCTATGTTAATTTTCTGTGCGGATTCTATTCATTTCTTTCCTTGAACTTCCCATGCCTGAAATTTATTATAGTATTTTATCTAGTAGGGTTATTCCATATTTTGTTTCTTGATTCAATGTATTCGAGCTTCTAGAAATGATTTGGGCTTCTTCTTACAAGATCTTACATTTTATCTCATAATATTTGGATCTTGTTGCTATTGGGGCTAGATTTTGAGGCATGGATGCTTGATAATTAATACAAGTTATCTAATAATATTCCTCTCTAAAGGTTGTTGGTTCTTGACTGAGTGATGGTAAGACTTGGTTCTCTTTGAGCACATTTATAGTGCAATCAAGTTGCAACGGTCGAGGCAAAGTAGGTGAGTACTTTAATTGTAGTTCAGGCAGGATATAAATTATTTGCTCACATAGGGAAACTTGTAGCTAAATATTTTTCCTTTCGTCAATCGACATGGTTGGCTACTGTAGCAAGAATTTTTCCTCACTACATGGGAAGAAATGGCTCCCTTCTTCCTATCGGGCACAAGGGTAGGTTTCTACCCTTAGAAAATAGTAAAAAATGGGATGAAAATGCAAATAAACAGAGCTGCGAATTGAAACTAAGCTAATCTAAGCAATAACAAGTAAATGGAAGCTATTGTAAACTACATCTAAGAGCAAATGACAGAAAAGAAGAGGAGATGAAGAACTGTTGAACCCCTCTGCACACGGTAGGTTAGGGTTCCGCCTCCAAAACCTGCAAAATAAACCTAAGCTACAATGGACAAAACCTACAAACAATTGTTAATGAAAAACCTGCAATTGAAAATACCAGTTAGAAAATGAAATAAGCAAATAAACATGCATAAAAAGAAATTATACCTCACTTAGGTGGAAATGGGCCACCATGCCCTAGCTCATGGGAGCACCTCTCTCTTGCTTGGGAAGTAATGGCTTGATGAGATGGAGACGGAGGAGAAGGGGAGTGGGTGGTTTGAGAGCAAGAGGTCTCAAAGCATCCACGGGTAGCATAACAATATGCAAATGAGAAGTGTGTTGAGAGTGACCCCCCACCCTCCTTTTATTGTTTTTCCAAGGGATTTTAGGGTTTTGAGCCCTTGGTCAAGGCTATAGCCCCTTTTTTGGGCCTTTAGCCCCTTCTGCCCTAACTTTATCCCCTTTTAGGGTTTTAGCCCCTTTTTGAGGGCTTTAGCTCCTAGGGGGCTATTTTGGGCTCTTTTTTGGGGTTTTTATCCCTTTTCTTCATCCTTGGGCTCTTTTGGAGGTGTGGGGGTCAAATGGAAGGTCTTATGGAGTGAAATGAGTGTTGTGAGATGGTTTCCTTGGGTGGTGTAGGCCATAGAGAGCTATGTGGGAAATTTTTGGGTTAACAGATTGCCCCCTGATGTGTGAGGGCAGGAGCTCAACGTATGGCCGATGGACATCATAGGATTTGTTGTCAAGTGGTGGTGCTTTCAGGGCTGGGGCATGGTGGATTTTGGTTTTGTATTAATTTGGCTCCCATCAATGGGTGAGATACAATAAATGTGTGACATGTATATGAATGAGGCGGGCATTCCCATGCTCATGACAATGTCAAAAGAATCATTTGATCTATGCTCTAAAATACAAGAGCTGATCATATACAACTGATGTTACAATGATGGTTGCATCTCATGTGAGGATAAATACAATACTGATCTGGTACATTGGACCCATGGCATTCTCATGGAATGCTACATCTTCATGACTGATGGTCTGTTGGATCTGGAATGGTACATAGCTGTATGGACTTGCTGATTGAGAGTTAGAGTCTCTATGGTACAAGTATGTTGCATCAATCATAAAGGTATATCGAAGCACTACTGGGGCTTCTGATCATTGTCTCCAATGCAACCCAAAAGTCACAAGGGACATAACCTATTTAGGTCCCTTGAGTGGACTCACCAATGTGCTAGATTCAGGTGACATCTGGGGTCTTCGACCAAATACTGCATGGAACAAACCCTATACGAATCTCAATGGTGTGATGATGGAGTTGAAGTCGAGCACGTGAGAAACAACCACCCTGAGAAGCACTAAAGAATCCTCTCAAGTGGTCCAAGGAACTCATCAATGATGTGAATGAAACCAAGGTACGAGGACCTCTAGTTTTATCCTTTGGAATATGTGTGTTGGCGTCGATAGAGGGAGACCTGCCCCTGGTCAAGGAAATGATGTTTCCTTGACCAGGAGCGTGAGCGATAACTAAAAGGTGTGAAGAAATATGCAGACTGACTCACTGAATTGGGGGGGGAGGGGAGGGAAGGGAAAAAAATGAACAAGGGTAGGGGGCGAGTGGGAGACTCAAATTTCCTTTGTTCAGAGTATGATGGCAGGGCGGACTAGGCAACAAATGAAACTGACTCATGGGAATGGGATCATAGCTGTAATATTGGGGATGTCGCTGCAGATGGGAAATACTTGGAGGAGGTGGACACTTTTGATACTAATGGGATCCAAGGAAAACACATTGCAGAGTGCTCTGAACAAAGGCGGCCCAATGTGGGGATGCTGCCAAACTATTTTCTGTGGGGTGGTGTCTAGCGACACCATTATGGTATGATCTTGTGGATTTTTAGCAAGCCCGAGAAGGTAAATGCTCGATGGTGCTTTCAATTTTAGAACGTCTGAAAGCACGAAGAATAATCTAGTGGGGTCTCTTTTTTGTTGGTAGTCTCCTCTTCCCGAAAAAGGATAAAAGTATACATAGGAGAACTCGCTCATCCTGGAGGGGATGATAGACTTCTTTACTATTGGTAGTCCAATCAGGCTGGAAAATGTTAAACCTATACTAACTGGACGACCATTCAGATACTTTTACGAGCATGAACAAAACCAAGTTTGCTCGATGATATTTTCTTGTTGAGACAACTGGAAAAGAGCATAACTACAACCGGTGGTGAGCTTTTTCATCAAGTGCGGCCCCTCTGCTCGAGAAAGCATAAAAGTATGCAGAGGGGAATGGCCTTGGCTTGAGTGTGCCAAGGATGTCCTTTTCATGAAATGGTCTACATGGTTCGTAAAAGGGGGTAAACGAGACAATGTAGATTCCCTTTCCTATACTTTAGCGAACGGGAAAGGAAGCAGCTGCGCTCAGTGATCTTTTCATTGTTTTAAGGAGTCAGAAAAGAGCTTAAACGAAACTCTAATGTGGTCAATCGAATGTTGTGGCACGAGCGGTGCCCCATGTCAGGATGGTGGACAGAGGTCCAAAGCTCATCCGCGCAGTATGGATAGAGCACAAGGCTCTCAAACATACCAATACATGCATGGGATATATCATGGCAGAGGCCTGTGAGATGGTGCAGCAGAGGCATGCAAATCGAGGTGGCTCTCAGAAAGAGGTCAAGAGAGTGTGTGTGTGTGTTGTAGTGGACAAAATTGGCTACATGTGATGTAAGTACAAGTACATAGGCATTTATATATGCCAAATACGTGCAAGAAAAGAAATCGCTTTGTGGATAGTGGTCTAGAGGTCCACATAAGGTGTGGTAAAAAGAAAAGACAATCTATGTGTTAAAAATACAAAATAAAAGATAAAATTACAGTTATTAACGAGCGGCGGCTCGAGGACACTTCTATGTCAAATACATGGAAGAAAAAAAAGGGCTTTGCGGATGATGATCCAAATGTCCACGTAAGGTGTGGTGAAAAAAGATAATTATAAATACAACAATAAAAGTATGGTACAATCCTTAACAAGCGGTGGCCCGACAACTTATATGAGTAGCAGTTGGGAAGTGTAATACACGTACCGATCCGTAGACACTCACATCGTCATGTCATGGCTCATGAATCGAGGAGACTTGTGGGAGATGGTCCCAAAATTGACTTAGTTAAACATGAGATGATAGTCTCATAACTAGATGGAGGGCATAATTCTGAAACCAGTGGCGCAAATGATGTCTCAAACGGAGTCTGTATGGTCCTGTTATGTCGATCGGAAGAAATTAGGTCAAATGGGGCCTATAAAAGGGGAGGGTCCACATGGTGAAGTGTCATTGTCACTATTCATTGTGGAGTTGGAGAGGTGGGCCCTAATTCTTCATTTGCTGATTTCTCTTGATCTGATTGACGGTTTCGCAAGCTGCGACTTGCAGGTAAATTCTCTCACTGAACCTCTTCATTTTGATGGCTTATTTACTGAATTTGATCACCTAGAGGCCCCCCATGAGCTGTTTAGGGTTTCATGTGCACTAGGTTGCTCATTTCAAAGGGAAAGGTGTGCCCTGGGTGCACTTGTTGGGCCATTATGAGTGCCTTGGGTGCTCTTTTTGCTCAGATAAGTGATCCCTAGCCTCCTTTGTGTGGTTTTTTATGGTGGGGATGTCTGACATCAGGGTTTTTGCTTTGTGCAGGATGGTGGAGATCAAATGGAGTGAGAGAGACTGCAAGCCAGTCAGAGATGCATCATTATGAGAAAAGGGTGTTAGAGATACACTAGCCCACTGTGGGTTGTTGAATTTTATGAGGATTTCGCTTATGTGGATCTTGGGTTTGCTGATGCAAACTCTGATTAGTTTTTGGGATGTCATTGAGGAGGTGTTCCTCTTCTAGGGCTAGTGTATTGAGATTACACTGGAGGATGTGTATTTCATTACTAGGCTCCCAATATTGGGAGTGGTTGGTGACTTGGCACCTATACTATCTCGGGAGGAGACATTGGAGGATTCATGTGAGTGGCACTGTTACACTATGGCGTATGTGTGTGGTTCTTACATCCTGATGTGTGACATTGAGGATTTGTCCACACAGGCGGTGGGGACTTTACTGCAATGCATCTTGGGTTCCACGGGGAGCCACAATATTTTTGGTGGTCAGCTGCAGTTGGTAGAGCGTTCCATTGGTGGAACATATTATGCATGGGGCCAGATGTACTTGCAGGCTATTCAGTTTCAGCTGAACAAGTCAAAGACTAGTGGTGCTAGTTTTTGATTTGGCTCCTTTCTATGTGCTTTCTTCTTTGAGAAATTACCTACACTTTGTCCTCATTGGGCTGTGGAGGACAGTTGTCCATGGGAGCCGAGGATGTATAGGTGGTGCCAGATGATGATTCGCGAGGGTGGTGGTAGAGTGGGCCACTTCTTCATAGAGGAGTTGTTGGAGCAGTGGCTCTAGTTTCCTGTGGTGATCGAGGAGTACCCGTATGTGGGTATGGACTTCCAAGGAGATCCTGAGATGCCCCGACCTCCTGGTTAGGCTTGGGGACCAGCTGGTATGTATGCTTGATATTTTTATGTTTATCTTTGTGCATAGTATAGTTGAGTTGGTTAATGATTTTCATATTGATGTATGTGGACTGATGGTGTCCTTGCTTATGTGTGCAGATGTTGGTCCTCACTCGCCACCTGGAGATCAGAGGCGGGTTGTTACCATACCTCATGTGGCAGCTTCTGCGGCAGCCCCTTCTGGGAACTCTCACAGGTGGCAACAGGATATGGATGGACTGGTACTGTACATGGAGGAGGTGGCTACTAGAGTGTCAAATGTTGGTTGGTAGCACCTAAACACTAACTTTGTTGTTGTTGTTCACAATCTTCCTCCCGAGCTGACGGGCATGATGAGGAAGATGGCAGTGGCGTGTGAGCACTTTCATTGGACAGCGAGAGGTGGCCTTCTTGCATTGGATGTGTCCTCTTTGGAGGATGATGAGTCCGAGTCAGATGATGGGTCATAATTAGATTAGTAACCTTGTGGGGCTGTTCCTAGTGCATAGGTGCACCTAGGGGTTTTTGTGTCGCTTATGTATATCATGTTGAGAAAGCATATGTGGCTTCTCATTTTTGTATTGGACATGTTGTGGACATGTGCCTTTATGGATTTATATCTATATATATTTTTGACACACGTGGATGCACTTTTATGGTTTTATTATGTTATTCTTTTTATTATGTTGTGGAATGCAAATGCCTATGTGATGTATTATTACACTGTGTGTGTATTTTTAGACATGATTATGCATTATGTTATGGTTGTATGTTTCCTATATGCTATTATGGATGTGCCAATTTAGAATATCATTAGCCATTTGATCTGCGACACTATTGAGGTTCCTAGGAACATGTGTTAATGTGATTGATTCAAATGTTTTGACCATGTGTTTAGTGTGCAGGTACTTTCTAAAGAGGTAGGGATCGCGAACTCGGTAGTGGTTGTTCAGTTGAGAAACAAGCAGCCGAGAGTCTAAGAAGACATCCAGATGATGAATTCCTAGTTATAGAGCGGTGACCAAGAGGCCATTAACACCATCATACTCTACCTAGTTGTTGGTCATGGTGCCCACGCATATTTCATTGATGTGGATCAACTCGTACAATGGGGAGTAGAATACCCATGCAGCTGAGGCAAGGTTCGGGTACCATCTACTTGCTCCGTCTGTGAATATTGTATACTAATCTTAGGTGTGCTCCATCTGAAGCAATGAGAGGAAACGATACATAAGACTCAATCAAGAAAAATGTGTAAAACAAAAAATGGAAAGACTATAATACAATTTAGAACGTTGTCACTCAAAGGGGTGACGTTAGGGGGAAAGCCATTTGGACTTTCCCAGGATAAGCGGTCATTCCTTTGTGTGACACAATGAATCCTTGGAGATAGCCCGTGGGGACACATAAAACACACTTGGATGGGTTCAAGTGGATTCTACACTAGCGATACCGCATGAAGATTTGTCACAAGTCATCTATGTGTTGTGTGTGGTTTTGCGACCGTGCGATGAGGTTGTCAAAACAAACCAACATGATGTGCATGAGATCGTGGAAGCAGTGCGTCATGGCATGCTGGAAGGTGGCTACAACATTTTTGAGGCCAAAGGGCATGAATCGGTAGGTGAATGTGCCCCATGGGGTTGTGAATGTTGTCTTGTGATGGTGTTCTTTTCGGATTTGAATTTGGATGTAGTCAAAAAATTCATCCATGAAGAAGAAGGCCTCATGTCTGACGCATGCATCGATGATCTGGTCGATGAATGGGGTGGGGAAGTTGTCTTTGGGACATGTCCCATTGAGATCACAGAAGTCTGTGTAAACATGAATGGTACCCTATTATTTATTCACAGGAACATGATTAGAAACCCAAGTTGTGTATGCAATGGGATAAATGAAGCCGGCTGTGCGCAGCTTCTCTATCTTAGCTTTCACCGCAGCCACTTTGGATGGATGGATGGGCCGTTGCTTCTGGTGGACGGGTGCCAAATCAGGCCATGTGTTGATGTGGTGTTCCACGATGGATGGATCTCAGCCAGGCATTTCATTGTATGACCAGGAAAAGATATCATGGAATTCTTAGAACAGAGCAGTGTAGGCATCGACCTCTTCTAGGGAGAAAGATGCCCCTAGCATGATTTATTCAACGATCTCAGAGTTGGTTGAGATGTCGATTTTAATGGTTGGATAAATGTTCACCATGTTCCCTTCTTTGAAGGCATTGGGTGCTGGGATTGGGTTCTTGAACCAGTCAACCTTCCCATGGATGAAATCTTTGGTCTCCACAAAAAACTGGTCAGACTGCGACACAAGCTCTTCCGGGAGGAAGAATGAGTGATGGTGCAAGTCATCCCATGGGTATTCCGGGGCAGTTGGAGCTTCAAGTATCTCCTCATCATTGTTGAAGCAATGAAGAGACAGGTCCAATGGACTGTCATTGGAGATAGGGATGAGTTGGTGAGGGGAACTGGACACCATGTAAATGGACATATGGTGTCGGATGAAGGAGGTGGTGGGTGAACTTCTTCGATCAAGGTGATCTCAGACTCAAGGGAATGGTGATGGAGGTCAGCAAGAGCCATTCAAAATTCAGGCAGGTCTTGGAAATGGTGGGAGTAGTGTCCATACAAGCCGCAAAGGGCACAAGCATGGTTTTCCCTCAATGCCTTTTTCTTGACTAGTGGTGCGGTTGGGAGTTCAACCACAGGGATGTTTTCATTCATATCCATGGCATCCAGATGCACATGGATCACTTGTATTTCAGGGAAATCCTGAGTTGGATGGACCTGTTGTTCACAGACGGCACAAGGTGGAACTTGTCGTGGTTCTGCGGTGGCTTTGGTGTTCTTTCCCCTGGCCCTTTTGGGTTGGGGTGGTGCAGGCGCAGGTGTGGCGGTTGGCCTATGTGGACTAGGAGGGGGGTGAGACTCAACTGCAATAGGTTTCACTGGAGTTAACACAACCTAGAGCATTAGTGGTTGAGCTGGTGGATACAGATACCACACCAAGATCCCCAACGTAAAGTTGGGTAGGCTTAAAGTGGCCATGACTGTATTTCTCATGACACCAGGTGGGGGAAAGAGGAAGGGAATTGTATGGACTAGAGATGAGCCCACATAACTCCTAGCTGGTTGCATGTGGGAGTGAGGTTCTAGTTGCGGCTGCACGTAATGTTGTTGCTATGGGTGATGTTGTGGCTACTGTTGGCATTGCAGTTGCGGATGATGTTGTGGTTGTGGTTGGGGTTGTGGCTGCGGTTGCTGTTTGGGTGTAACGATGCTTGATGAGACCATGCAGAAGTCCACAGTTTTGTTTTTTGTTGGTGGTGGTGACACCAATGGGAAAGGAGCTGTCATGGTGGGATCAATAAACAACCCATGGCCCACATTCAACGATGGGGAAGCTGGTGTGTTTTCAACCACAGTAATTGTTATGGGGATGATGTTAGCGTGTGTGGTTGCCCCTTGCGGCTCAATGGTGGTGATGGTAGGGATAACATTGGCAGGTGTGGTTAACCCTTGCAGATTGTGGTAGGTGAGCTGGTTAAACATCACAATCTTCCCTTCATGGGGGAACATCATGAGGCGAAAGACAGTTGACACAATGGCTTGCATGGCATACATGTAACTCCTCCCAAGGAGGAGGTTGTAGTCTAGTTGAGCATTGACGACTTCGATGTCGATCAGGATTATCTTCCTGGATAACATGATGGGGACATGAAGGAGGATTCCTTGGGCTTTAGTGGGGTTTCCATCATAATCCTGCAAAGTCATGGAATATGGTTGCAGAATTGGTTATCCAAGGTTCTGCCAAACCAAGGTAGACATGATGCACGTGGATGCCCCCTCATTAACTATGTATCGGTGCACAACCAAGTTCCAGATGGATACCAAGATTTGGAAGGCGATAGTGGAGGGCATGTGTGTCTCTCCATTCTCTATATCAAAGGTGATTAGCTTGGAGTCAAAGGGGTCTACTACCCCTAGAATGGCTAGTATGGCTTTCCACTGCATTGGGCACATTTTAAGTACCTCAAGAGTGGACATGGCGGTTGGCGTTTGGGCCAAATCATCCACAATGCTATAGTTGATTACAGCTCTAGCTGTGGGATTATTGGTGATTCTGCATATGGGGGGGCATGGGAATGGGGGTAACTAGAGAGGTAGGTTGGTTGTCTTAGATGTGGATGTTATTGATGAGCCAGCAGGTTCAGTGGTGGTACCATACTGATTTCTTCTAGTCTGTAAGTTGACCTCTTAATTGGTTAAGGTCATCAGGTGGTGAACACCTGTTTCAGTCATGGGTGGTGGCCCTGGAGCATTGGGATTGGCTTGGGGAGGGGGAGCAGTTGCCACCAATCCTTGGACTAGTAGTGGGTTTTCCAGCACCATGGGAGGAGGTCCTTGTGGTGCCTAGTTGGGTTGGGCTTGAGTGGGGGCATTGGTGGCCTGTTGGGCCTCATTTTGAATGGATTTATTAGCGTGAGCCATGATGGGACACTCAAATGTGTAATGCCCATAAACATCATAGAGTGTACAAGGTTGATTTATTAACAACGGTGCATTGAGTCTTGGTGGATTCTGTCTTGGGGGGTTTTGGGCTGGCCAGTTAGCCGCGACATTATTGGGAGGGTTCGGTTGCTGACCACCTCCATCCAGTTGGTTATTACCTTGGTTGTGGGGCTGGTTATTCCTAGCTTACCCTTGTTGATTGTTGGGGGCAAGCTAGTTGGGATAGTTTTGTTGTGTGAACACTTGTCCCAATGGAGCGGGGGCGGGGGATTGAACTTGTTGCACTAGTGGTGCATAGTATATTTGTGGGGGTGGTGGTGCCACAAATGTGGGAATTTTCCCCACATATTGTTGTGTTGGCCAAGCCATGGCCTGAGCCTGCTGCGGGGGTGCAGGTTGCACATAAGAGGTTGTTGCTCCAGACTGCGACATCATTCTAGCACAGTCCGGACCTTCGTTTTGGTAAGAAACATTAGTAGTGTTGCTTGGTTGTGGTGTGATGGTAGGCAGTGTCGATTGAAGCTATGGCTATTGGGAGACTGACCCTATGATGTCGTTCGCAGCATGGGATGCCCCCGATGCATCGTAGTAGGAGGTACTCGGATGGGGAGCATCTAGAATGATAGTGTACAGGTATCCAGACTGGGCATAAATGAGATCAAATTGTTGGGCCTTCAATATGGCCTCTTCTTCAGATTGGGGACGTTCATATGCGACGTCCTTTGCGATGGGTGGGAGCAAAGTCTTAAGGAACCAATCCAAGAAGATCCTATTGTCTAGTTGGATTTTACAAAAGCTATGGCGCCACCGCCGCTCATGGATATGATCAGTGATGTGAGTGGTGGTGTTTTGGCAATAGGATAACAGGATCTCCACCCCCTCATCATTTATGATAGGGAGTTGGAAATACTGTAGGAACATGAAGGCTATGGAATTGAAGTTGGGGTACTTGTCTTGTGGTAGCTCAATGTACCATTTGGCAGCAGCACCTGTAAGGGTGTGTTGGAATAACCTTAGCCTGATGGAGTCATCTATGATGCTGTTGGATGAGCACCATAGATGGAAGGTCATTATATTATTTTGGGGACATTCCCTGGCTTTGCCTTCAAACTTTGGGATGTCTGAAGGCAGCTTAGTTGGCATGGGTGGCCAAAAATCTTGGTGATGGATGGGGTCATTCGTTAATATGGCCAAGTTAGGCAAGTTCAAACAAGCCATGAAGGGCAGATTTGACCCCAAGTTGATGTGGGATGGGGATGTAATGGGGGTGGGTTTTGCAGGTGCATAATGCATTTGCATCGTTGGGGGTGCTTGTGGTGGCACCATGGCGGATGGGCCAATGCCCCCAAGTGTTGTGGGTGGGATGGTATGGGTATTGGGGGTGTTTCCCCCATGTATGGTAGTAGGGGCAATGTGGGTGGTTAGTGCACTGCCCCCCTATGTGGTAGGGGGGAAAATGTGTGTGGAGGGGCCACTGCCCCCATGTGTGACCACTGGGCCAGCTTGGCTGGTCACTATTGGTGGTGGAAATTCACTGATGACAGTCTACATGAATATGCTTAGACTTCTTGCCATGTTGTGGGTAATAGGTTGTGATGTGGACATGGGTCCACTTGCTAGGGTTAGACCAAAAAATGGATCCGGGTTTGCACTAGCCACGGGGCTTGATGGTGCAGTGTGGAGGTCTGGTTTAGACTGATATGGGTCTGAATCAAAATCAGAGGTTATGTAGCCCTCTAATGGTGTGGGATATTGCTGAGAATGGCTACGACGGTGCCGACTGAATGTTCCAAATGGTGGTGGTTCACCTCTTAGGAGTGAGGAAGATCATGGAGGATCAATTATGTTTGCTTTTTTGTATGAAACTGGTGGGTATGAGATTTGGACCCCAGTTTCAATGGATTCCTATTGGCTGAAGGTGGTCTCTCGGCCACCAAGACTGCCAGAAGACAACGCTTGGCTTGTTCCTCATGGGTGTTTCTACTCAATCAGAAGGGGTCATTGCTCGTTTCGCTTGGCAATTCCTCTTAGTGGCCAGCTACTTTGGAGTTCCTATGGTGCTCCTCACAATGAGTTTCTGGGAAAAGCCCAAGTACTTCCCACATTTGAAGCAGTCAGAGACTTATGTCCTCAAAGACTATAGAATTGATTGAACTTAGTGTAAATTTGGTAAATTTTAAGGCTTACTCGGCGTCATGAACTGAGTTGGGTTAATTATTTGGTATGGTGTGTTGTTTTGCTTGTTTATTCTGGTATTTGGTTTGCAATATGGTTTATGAATTCATGGTAGAGCTCATATCATGGTTTTGTATGCAAACATAAACAAAAATTTGTAAGCAACTATGGTGATTAATCCTGAACTGTTGGCCTAACTAAATGTCTACCTCTCAGTGATATTCTTCTTGAACTGAGAGAAGGTGTTGGGATCTCAACACAATGCGATTAAGCCCATCTGTAGATCCATGGGTCACCTCCCAAGTGCTAGGTTGGTCATCAGGGAGGACACTTAGCACTGTGAGAATCCATCCTTCCTTACCCCCTATACCTTAAAGGTCACCTAGTTTTAGTGGTTTGGGGAAAATACCATGGAGTGCCTAGATCTATACGAGCTTACCCTTTGTCGTATCCCAGAATACCCCAGAGGGTGATGACTGGGTAGAGGAGGAAGGGGTCAGCAAGATGGTTATTTTTATGTTACTTTTAGTTAGACTAGTTGATTTTATTAAGCCTTGATGATTGATTTAGCATATACACTTTGTTCATGGATTTATTTGCAGAAAATGAAAACTGGAGAAAAAAGAGACCTGCAATGGTGGACAGAGGCGGCTGGGCCGCACTGAAAATCCTTTAAAACTGAAAATTACTATTAATTAAACTCAAATACAACTTTTGTGTGACAGGCCGCACATTTCTGACCAAATCCCGCGAGGGGGCCGCGATATTTTTCCAGAAATGAGCGAGGGGGTCGTACAAAATGGGAAAACAGCCACAACTTGAGCTCCCAGGATGAAGATGCACCTTTCTAAGGATTAAGTGTGCCCTAGGCATTCCTGTCTAGGGATTAAGTGCACCCCAGTCTCACCTTTTTGCCTGATAAGAGCACCCTACTCCAGAAAGGGTTTTTTATGGTGATGCAGGGTCAGATCTAGCCGACAGTAACTGGTACTAGGTTAGTCTGATTAGGCTGGGCCTAGCAGAGGATTTGGCACTGACTAAAATAGGAAATAAAATAGATTTAAGTAGATCTAAACTAATATTTCTGAAAACTAGGGTAAAAACTGAAAAACTTTGAAAACTTGAAATTTTTTGCCCATGGATCCTGTGGGATCGAACCAAGGGAGTCACCAAATCTATAGCGATAATTTCTCCTCACTACAAGGGCAAAAATGGATCCCTTGTGCCTATAGGGCACAAGGGTAGGTTTCTACCCTTAGAAAACAGTAAAAAATGGGATGAAAATGCAAATAAACAGAGCTACAAATTGAAACTAAGCTAATCTAAGCAATTACAAGTAAATGGTAGCTATTGTAAACTACATCTAAAAGCAAATGACAGAAAATAAGAGGAGATGAAGAACTGTTAAACCCCTCTGCACACAGTAGGTTAGGGTTCCACCTCCAAAACCTACAAAATAAACCTAAGCTACAATGGAGAAAACTTACAAACAATTGTTAATGAAAAACCTGCAAATGAAAATACTAGTCAAAAAACAAAACAAGCAAATAAACATGCATAAAAATAAATTATACCTCACTTAGGTGGAAATGGGCCACCATGCCCTAGCTCATGGGAGCACCTCTCTCTTTCTTGGGAAGCAATGGCTTGATGAGATGGAGATGGAGGAGAGGGGGAGTGGGTGGTTTGAGAGCAAGAGGTCTCAAAGCATCCACAAGCAGCATAACAATATGCAAATGAGGAGTGTGTTGAGAGTGACCCCCCACCCTCATTTTATAGTTTTTCCAAGGGATTTTAGGGTTTTAAGCCCTTGGTCAAGGATTTATCCCCTTTTTTGGGCCTTTAGCACCTTCCTCCCTAACTTTAGCCTCTTTTAGGGTTTTATCCCCTTTTTGAGGGCTTTAGCTCCTAGGGGGCTATTCTGGGCTCTTTTTTGGGGTTTTTAGCCCTTTTCTTCATCCATGGGCTCTTTTGGAGGTGTGGGGGTCAAATGGAAGGTCTTATGGAGTGAAATGAATGTTGTGAGATGGTGCCCTTGGGTGGTGTAGGCCATAGAGAGCTATGTGGGGGATTTTTGGGTTAACAGCTACAATGTTTTAGTTTCTTGTTAATGCCTCATTTGTTTCTCCTATCGGTCGATCTTGGTCATCTAGGGGACATATTGGCTGGTCATTTTAACATATATGTTCTTTCTTTGGGTCCACTATACACAAATTGGTTTTGTTGGTACTAGTGTCTTCTTCCATTTTCACGATATTCCTCTTCTACCTAAACATCTCCCATATTCTCGTTCCTTGTGTCAACTCTGCCAAGGAGTTCCATGTTTTAATGCTTTTTATGCATTACTAAGTTAGGTATGCAACTACTTTTTTTATAACTATTAATTTTTATTAATTCTAACAAACCTACGACACGACATTTGGCTAGTGATGATACGTTCACCTGTCTATGTCATTCCTTTTCTAAAGTCGATATCATTTTAGTCATGCTCCATTCAAGATTTTTATGAATATGCTACCTTATAGAGTCTTTAGTCTCACCAAGTCATTATTTTTTAATTCTTTCATGGTATAGGGTCCTAAGGGTATTGTTAAAGGATTCTAATATTATATTTAAGTATAATATTCTAGGCGATTGTTTTGGATTGAAAAAACATGTTTATATATAGGTAGGAGAATATTAAATATGAAACATAAAATTAACACTAAAATGTGCAATTTTTGATGAATATTGTTATAAAGAAAACATATTTAATTTTTTTGGAAAAATAAAATAGCAATATTAGACATTAAAAATTCCCAAATAGCGAATTTATTTTTTGGAAAAAAATGAAAAAATAGCCAATTGGTGAAATTTTGCCCCTAAAAATTACCCTGGTCCTAACCATCCAGTTTCTATCTTTTTAGGTTTTCCTTTTATCCGACCATTATATAGGAGGACTAAATCACCGAATGATATGTCTTTATGTTGATTTTTTTGGTCATTCCATGCTTTTTATTGTTCCTTATGGACATCATAATTGTGTATTGCAATCGTACATTGTTGTTCTAATTTCGTTAAGTCAAACATTATGTCATTGATAGATTTTATAGTATCTAGATGTAGCACTTGTGATATTGTTGGAACTTGCTGCTTAAAGTGTAATTGTACAACATCATCTTGTACATACATTAATTTAAATGGCATATCATTTGTTGATCTTTTATACGATGTTTGATACACCCACAATATAGGTAATAGCTTGTCATCACGTCCATCTCTGTCATCACTGCATATTTTTGTTAATCCTTTTACTAATGTTTTGTTGAATGGTTCGTCTACACCATCACAATAGGGGTGATACGATGAACTCTTATGATGGTCAATCATAAATTATTTAAGTAGTACATCAATTTTTTTTTTGATAAATGTATCCCTTGATCACAGGTAATAGTAAAAAGACATATGAGTCTTGTGATGACATTTTCATAAATAAATATTTATGCAAACTCACTTGAAAATGTTTTGACTAGTTCATATTTTGCTCATTTCATTATGTACTCAAATGCAGTGATTATGTATTTGAAAATTTTCTTCCAACCTAAATTCGGAAATGGGACGATGAATTCTATTGCCCATATTTTGAATGTGATACTGGGATTTATAGATATGAGTGTTGTTACACCGAAATATTGTCATCTTAATTCATGTGTCAACCTTGTGCCCAATCCCTAAATTCTTGCTAACTAAATTTGATTGAGTTTGAATATTATCCCTATTTCTTTTTCCTCCTCTAGAAGTGTTGGCACTCTTTTTCCTAAGGAAAGGTGCACTGACACTCTTTCCCTTAATGCAAGGTGTTCTAGTGGCATTCTTTCCCCTCATGCAAGGTGTTCCAACCCCTCTCTGGTGCTATGTCTCTTATAGCAAGGTGCACCAGTGATGTTTAGAGGGGAAAAAGAGAAGATCTAAGTCCCTTCTCGAAGGTGGATGAGGTGGAGGATCATCCCTAGATTCTAGGTGAGATAGAATTTGGTTCCCTAACATAATGGGAAGGTCCCTTAGACCCCTCCTCCTAACCCTCAACTTACTCTATCCCTTTATCCTTATAAATTGAACCCTCTCTCCATGGTGAAGGGAGGAAGGACTATGGTACTCTTATGCCCATGGAATTTCTAGTTGATCCCTATCATCCGTTGGGAGGAAATATCTCATCCTTTGGGAGGCTTACCATAACTTTTTAGAGGATTGGATTGGATTGTTGGATGGAAGGTTGCGACATTAAGGCTAGGTTGTGACATTCCTTCTTTATGTAATGCTATGTATCTCCTTGATTACAGTAATACAAATATCTTTCCATAAACATTGTTGTGTTGATGATGTTTAGATATTTCTTCCTTAACTGTTAGCTTCAATCAACTTATATAGTATGTATGATTTCACCCTTTGTTTGTTCTGTCTCTTTGATAAGGTTTTGGAGCTGGAGATTTGAAGGCCTGGAGCTTGGATCAACAAAGAGAGAAGAGGATTTGCACACCTTAGGTAAGTTATCTATCTATTAACCTGCATTTCTATTTGATCTAGGAAATTAGGTTGTATTCTATACTTGATTTGTTACACATCCACTTAGACTAGGGATATCTGGCTTTAGTCTGCTTGAGTATATTTATCGACTAACAAATTTGGTGATATAAGTGCATTCCTTTCCACAAATCTACGTTAGTTACTGCTAAGAGTATACTCCGCACTATTGTTAATGAAGGGGATTCTATTAGTATTCTATCCTCAACTTCTTAGAAAGCCATAGGTTCTTCTCAGCTTGTGCCAACCATCGATTAGTTACTGCCTTTTCATCGAAGACCTATTGTGCCTTTAGGGATCCTTCCTCATTTTCCCATCACTTTAGGAGGGAAAACTATCTGCATTGATGTTATGGTAGTCCAAGGTCCCTTAGATTTTAATATTCTCCTTGGGAGAGATTATGTTTAAGCCATGAAAAATGTAGTTTCCATGCTCATAGGAGTGACGTATCTTCCCCATGAGGGGAATATTGTGACCATTGATGAACTTTCCTTTGTTGAACATGATCATTGTATGACTCCTAGTCATAAAAATTCCCTAAATGTCATTAATGATCTTGTGGTTCATTCCCCTTCACCTGTTGTGTCTCTTTCCTATGAACATCATAAGGAAGTTCATTCATTCGAAAACCATAGATTCTTCTCCTCATGAGGAAGTTGTGGGGGCACGTCTCTTGTAAGGGGGAAACCCACCAACCTATGGACATCATGTTGGATTAGAACTTTTGGCGAGTATAGTTCCCTTTCTATGTCAATATCGTTAAAAAATGAAACATATGTCTATGACCATAGTTCCTTTTCCATATCAAGCTCCTTAAAAAATGAAACGGATGTCCTCAAGCATAGTTATTTTCAGTTTCAAGCTTGCATAAAAATGAAACAGATCCCCACAAGAATAGCTATTTTCTATTTCAAGCTTCTGTAAAATGTTGATGTAATTGTAACTTCTGAATGTATTCACTTGTATCTCTTGTGTATTGTAACACGATGTTTATTCTAGGATGTATTTGTAATGTACTTGAGTCATGTAATGCTCTGAGGTTCCTATCGAGAGTTTCTATAATGTAAACAAGTAATGTCAAGTCATGGTGGGTAACCCTCCTATTGTCTAAGGGTTAAAGTCCCCGCAGTTCCGGGGCACTAGGGTTATTAGACTCACCTAGTGAAGTCAGCCCTAGTAGGGTTTAGTCAAGTTGGGAATTAGTATAAATAGAGAGCTATCCTCTCTATTTATCACAAAATCACTCACACTCATTTGTAGCGCATAGTTGAGGAAGAGAAAGACACTGGGGAAAAGAAGAAAGAGGTCACTTTTGTCGGGAGATCATCTTACTGTTTTTGGGTTTCACTTTTGGTGTTAATTCTATCTCTAAGGAAGTTGTGGGGTTTTCTCCATTTATGGTTTCCCTAAGGAAAAAAACTATTTTCATTGTCTCTTGTGTTTGATTGTTGTGCTTTTTGTTCTCTCAGTTAAAGATCCTAATGTTATGCTAGCTTAATGTTAAAAATCTAACATGGTATCAGAGCTAACCTCAGAAGAAGACATTGTGTAGCTGCGGGAACTAGGGATTCCTTCTTTTTGGATCTTTGTCCACAAATTTTCAGCAAAATAAGGGTGGAATAACTCTCCTCCCTAGGGCGCATCTTTCTGTTGAAGCAGAATCTAATTCTGAGGTTTTTCAGTTTTGGACCCAACACTTCTGCCGGAAATTAGGGATTTTCAAAGAAGTGGAATTTTTCAGTGAGCCCATTCTTGGATTTATCTCCTCCAAAAAATCAAAGCATTTGGTTGGACAAAACTCCAGAAAATCAAAACCCTAATCTACTTTTGAACCAACACTGCAGGATTTCAGCTCCAAATCCAGATCTGACATCTTGACCTGGTAAGATCTAAATCTCTTGGATTTCCATTTGAGGTTCTTAGTTAATATGTCTCATCATACCAAGCTTGATGAAAAGCTTAAGGGAGCTGGTAACTTCTGAGCCTAGAAGTATAGGATCTCCCTGGTCCTGGAAGAAAATGAGTTGGACTCTTATATGAGTGAGGAGGTTCCAGTTCCAGAGGGAGATGAGGAAAAGGCCTTACATATGAAGAAGTTGGTTATGGCAAAGAGGATCATTGCTGATTCTATCAAGGATCACCTCATACCACAAGTATCCTCCCTCAAGACACCTAAAGCCATGTTTTATGCCCTAACCAAACCATTTGAAGGGAAGAACATCTATCGAAAGATGACTCTAAGGAACCAGTTGAAGAATGTAAAGATCCAGAATGAGGAGACCATCTCATCATACTTCACAAGGGTCTCCTATATCAAATAACAGCTGGAAGCAGTAAATGAATAAGTGGAGAATGGAGAAATTGTGATGACAACCTTGAATGGTCTCCCTAGGTCATGGGATTCTTTCATCCAAGGAATCTGTGGTAGGAAGAATTTAGTCAAGTTTAGTAGACTGTGGGAAGAATGTTCACAAGAAGAAGCTCGAATAGCAACTCGAGAAGAAAATATGGGAAGTGAAGATAAATCTCTCACAATACACTCCAAGAAAGGAAGAAGAGAAAATCATCATCACCAAGGTAATCATTCTCATCAGAAAAAAAAATCATGTAAGAAGGGATCCATCCAAAATCAAATGTTATACATGCAATGAAATAGGACACTTTGCTAGAAATTGTCCCATGAATAAGAATGGATCCAAGAAGAAGAAGAACCCCAAAAGAAGACATCATGCTCAGACTACTGAGGATGATGATCCTCCCAGGAAGAGAGTAAAACAAGAAAGTGAAGACTCTTCAAGTGAAGAAGAATATGTTCTGATCTCCACTCTCACAGGAACTGTCACTTATGGAAGCAAAGATTGGCTTATTGACAGTGAGGCTTCCAAACACATGACAAGTTTCAAGGAATCCTTTGAGAAACTATCCGAACATAATTCACCCCATAAGGTGAAACTCGGGGATGACTACCAATATCCCATAAAAGGTAGTAGTGAATCCTCCTACAAGCTAGACTCTAGAAAGTCTATGAAAATGAAGGATGTCTTGTTTGTAATAGGACTAAAGAAGAATATTCTATCCATATTGGAACTGGATGCAAAAGGCATGAGGGTTGCATTTGTAGATGGCCAAGTCCTCATGTGTTCAAGAGAAAATACTATTGACGATGCAATAGTAATTGGAGGACAAGAAGGAGGATTATACAAATTAAAGGGCCATCTAGAACAAGCTTTGGTCCATGACACAGTAGATACAAATGAACTTTGGCACAGAAGGCTTGCACATGTGCATTACATAGCACTACCACTTGCAAGAAAAGCTGTTGAAGGTCTTCCAGAAATTCAAGAAAAACATGAAGGGGTCTGCAAAGGATGTGCGAAAGGAAAGAATACAAACAAGACATTTCCAAGTAGGGAGAGAAAGGAAAAAGGAATATTGGAAATCATCCACTCCAATGTATGCGAACAATGGTCAAAAAGTTCACTAAGCGGGTATGTATACTATGTTTCTTTCATTGATGACTTTTCTAGGAAGACATGGATTTACTTCATGAAGAACAAAGATGAAATTTTCAACAAGTTCAAGGAATTCAAATCCTTGATCGAGAACCACATAGAAAAGAAGATCAAGACCTTTCGATCAGATAATGGTGGAGAATTCACATCAAATGAATTCAAAGAATTATGCAAAGAATCAAGGATTAAGAGGGAGTTATCCACTCCATATAATCCACAACAGAATGGGGTTGCAGAAAGGAAGAATAGAACTATCATGGAAGCTGCAAGAGCAATTCTTCATGATCAAGATCTTCCCATGAATATATGGGCTGAAGCTTCTAGAACATTGACGTATGTATAGAACCGTACTCCACATAGAGTACTCGAGAACAAGACACCTAAAGAAGTCTTTTCCAGCAAGAAACCAGAAGTCAGCCATCTCAGAATATTCAGTTGTCCAGTGTACATACACATTCCAAAATAGAAGAGAACAAAACTAGATCATTTAGGAAAGAAGGGTATATTTGTGGGATACTCTGAAAGATCGAAGGATTACAGAATATACTTCCATGGATTCAAGAAGATCAACATCAGCAGGGATGTAACATTTGATGAAGAAACAAATTATAACAAATCCAAAAAGAGACCTGATGAAGAACCTGAAGAAGTAGACTCGCACCCAAAATTCATGATACAACCTTAAATGAAGGAACTCAAGAAGAAGATCAAGAATTTGAATAACCACAAATACCTATAGATCCACCTCAGGAGAAGAATCCTCACAAGAGGAAACCTGCTTGGGTAGGAGAAGCTATCCAAGGTGCAAAAATATATGGGGCTCCAGAAGAGAATCACAGAGAAAGAAAGAGAACCAAATCCTGCTTCGGATATGTAGTTTTACTATGTGACTTTATCAATGAAGAACCTTCCAATTATGAAGAAGTGGTAGAACAGAAAGAGTGGAAGGATGCTATAATCGAAGAGTATCAATCGATCATGAAGAATGATGTTTGGGATGTTATCCCAAGACAAAAAGGGAATTCGGTTGTAACTTCCAAATGGATCTACAAGATCAAGCATGCTGTAGATGGTAGAATAGAGAAATATAAGGCAAGATTTGTGGCTCATGGTTTCTCCCAGAAAGAAGGAATATATTATGAAGAAACCTTTGCACCTGTACTTGCTCAGGCTATAGTGATGAAATGGAAGATACACCAAATGGATTTCAAGACTGATTTCTTGAATGCTGTAGTGGAAGAGGAAGTGTATGTAGAACAACCACTTGGTTTTGAGAGACATGACAGGGAGTTTCATGTGTGCAGATTGAAGAAAGCCCTATACAGTTTGAAATAGCCACCCATGACATGGTACGACAGAATTGACAGCTTTCTATATAGTTTGGGATTTACCAAGAGTAAAGAAGATTCCAACCTTTACTACGAGGTTGAATATGGAAACCCAGTGATGCTCCTACTATATGTAGATGATCTATTTGTAACAGGTATGGATGGGTTGATTACTGACATGAAGAGAAAGTTTGTTGCCGAGTCCAAAATGAAGGACTTGGGTATGATGCATTATTTTCTAGGCATGGAGGTGTGGCAGAATGCAGATGGAATATCCCTTAGATAAGGGAAGTATGCAGTAGAGATCCTGAAGAGGTTTGGGATGATGGACTGTAAGGCCATGACCACACCTATGGCATCGAACCTGAAGCTATTGAGTAATGCTTCATCAGATATGGTTGATGCTACGATGTATTGTCAGATGATTGGGTCCTTGATGTATCTAACAAACACGAGACCAGAAACTTGATTTTCTATGAACACCTTGAGCCAGTTCTTGATAGATCCGAGACATGTTCACTTGATTGCTACAAAGCATATTCTGAGGTACCTGAGGGGTGCAATTGATTATGGGCTCAATTATGAAGTGAATCGGAAGATTAACCTGGAGGTTTATGTTGATTCATATTGGGAAGGCAATGCCATCGATAGGAAGAGCACTTCAGGGTGTTGCTTCAGTATGGGATCAGGTGTGATCTATTGGTTTAGAAGGAAGCAATCCTGTGTGGCACTGAGTACAGCTGAACTAGAGTATGTCATAGCTTGTTGAGCTAGTTGTGAGGTAGTATGGATAAGGAAGCTATTGTTTGATTTATTTGATCTCTAGATGGATGCTACTTGTATACATTGTGACAACAAGAGTTGTGTGAAGTTTTCAGAGAATCCAGTGTTCCATGACAAGTCGAAGCATATTGAGATCAAGTATCACTATATCAGGGATATGGGGCAAAGGGGAGTAGTGAAGCTCCAATATGTTGTGATGGATGAACAAATAGCTAATGTGTTGATGAATCCATTGGCTAGGGTGAAGTTTGAGTACTTCAGGGAGAAGCTTGGTGTTCTCCAAATCGAGGTTCCCTCCAAGGGGAAATGCTGAGACCCAGATCCATTCTGACATGGTGAGAGGATTGGTTACTTCCATGGTTAGATGTAAGGGCTGATCCATTCTATCATGGTGAGAGGATAGGTTCCTTCCATGTCAGATGTGAGTGTTGAGCCATTCTAATGTGTCTGTAGGATTGGTTCCTACATGATCAGGAGTAAGCACTGAATTCCATTCTTGGAATGGAGGAACCTAGTCAATTACCAGGAAAGCTCAGCCTGGGACTAAGGGCCATTCTAATGTGACCGTAGGATTGGTTCCTATAAGATCAGATGTGAGTGTAGAGACCTTCTGAAATTGGTTGTCAGATGTAAGTGCAGATCCCTTTCGACATGAAGGATTGGTTCCTTGCATGGTTGAATATAAGTACTGAGCCTTTCTGACATTGGTTGTTCAATGTAAGTGCAGAGCCCTTTTGGAATGAAGGATTGGTTCCTTGCATGGTTGAATATAAGTGCTTATCCTTTCTAATATTGGTTGTCAGATGTAAGTGCAGAGCCTTTTGGCATGGATGATTGGTTCCTCGCATGGCTGAGTGTAAGTGCTAAGCCTTTTCAACATTGGTTGACGAATGTGATTGCTGGGCCTTTCTGACAGGGTTGTGGGAGGTGTTCCCACATGGTCAGATGTGAGTGCTAGGCATGCCTTTCTAATATGATTATAGGATTGGTTCCTACATGATCAGATATAAGTGTTGGTGGGCCATTCTGACTTAGGCTCAGATATAAGTGCTAGAAGAAGACCTACATGGAGGCTAGGCCTACAACCAACATGAAAAAGGGTTGGCTCTATAGAACTTCCTATGATGAGAAGAATCATGAGATAGCACCCATGATGATCCAGTGATGATGATCCAGATCAAGGGATGATCCAAATCTAGTGATGATGCTCCGGAGATGATCCAAATCCAGGGATGATCCAGATCCAGTGATGATGATCCAAATCAAGTGATGATCCAGATCCAGATGAAGATGACTTGAAGGTGAATATTACGAGGACTCAATGATGATCTAGATGATATAGAGAAGAAGAATTGTGCTGATAAATTGTGTCAAGAGAATACCTTCCTACTTAAGAGGGAGTGTTGATGTAATTGTAACTTCAGAATGTATTCACTGTTAGAGACATTTACCACCTTGTTAGAATAATCAACCCATAGTTACCTACCTTAGACATTAAATTAATCATTTTTTTCTTATTTGCCTAGTTTCATGTGTCCCACCTTATGCAAGTTGTCATTTGCCTATCCATAGTGGTAAAACTTGCCTATTTTGACTCATGTAGCACATGGGAAACCTCAAGGAATCAATTCTGATTTATTCTTGGTCTCCTAGGCACCCTTCTTCTTTTTCTACTTTATTGCCTGCTTTTTCAGTGCTTTAAGGCAATTGGGAAAGCTTGACCAGGTGAGGTGAACTAGTTTTTTGTCCTCTACATCCTCCACTCTTTTCTCCTTTGAAAAGCATGTATGAGTTGTCATTCCATCACTCTTTATATTTTATAAGTGCTTTTGTTAATTCATGAGCTCCATGACTGATTGGGAAACTACTTTATGCACCTATGGGGGAATTGCTTAATTTTAGTAAGCCTGCTTTTGACTAGATTCGAATTGCCTCCTCATGCATTTGAATCTCCTATGTAATTATTTAATGTATAAACCTATTATTTTATAGGTTTTTCTATTGTACACTGAGTTAATATAGTTTAGTGTTCAGCTCCATTTTCAGTCTCTTTTGTGAGTGATTTTGCATGATCAATTGATAATTGTTGTGAATAAAATTGTTCTATCACTAGGTTCAATTGACACATGGTATCAGAGCCATTTTAGATCGATTTTTCTCCTTCAAAATTGTTTTGCAGGTTCGACATTAGTGACTGGGAGCCTTCTACTGACAGCCGGGACAATTTCTAAGCTATGGATCAATCTCAGAAGATCATCTTGACTCCCTTCAACTTATTTGAATGGAAAGCAGAGATGGAGATACTGTTGAGAGAGAAAGGCCTCTACAGGGTGACTATGGCAATAGAAGCAGAGCCCAATGCAGCTGCAGAGAAGATAAAATGGCACAACAGGAGGGATGAGGCCTATGGTCTCCTGTGTCTGAGTATTTCCAAAGACCTCCTTTTCCATCTTGATGGATTGACATCACCAAATGAAGTATGGGAGAATATTACTGATCTTTTTGGAAAGACAGATGAGATGAGGGGACATCAAATAAAAAATGAACTGATCTCCCTGAGTCCCAATAGCTTTGAATCTCTGCAACTCTATTTCTCCAAGTTCAAAGCACTTGTTTTGCAGCTAAAACAATGTGGGATCGAAAAGAAATATGATCATCTAGTCTTGGCCATTCTCTCGAAGCTTGGCCCTGACTATTCAGTGTTTTTTTCAACCTTCTATGCCACAAAGTTGATAGCTCGAAACTGGAAGATGCCTAGCCTTGCAGATTTCATGGAATCTCTCACACAAGAACAGGACAAGCTAGTGATGATGGGCACCATCAAACCATCCAAAGACCAAGCTCTGGTTGCTGGATATTCAAAGGTGGATTCAAAAAGCAAAAATAAAGCTAAAAATCCACCTGAGCAAAAGAGAGACAAGAATAAGTCTCCAGAGGAGCCACAAGGTTCCAAGAAGAACTACCAGAAGAAGAAAAACAAAGGAGAAATGAGCAAGTGCGCATACTGCAATAAGGGCAATCACACTGAAAGCTCTTGTATGAAGAAGTGAATAGACATGCTGACCCAACTCCTGGAGAATAAGGGCATCTCCCTTCCAGATAGCTCAAATAAGAGAGAAGGAGGATCAATTTCAGATGACAGAGAGAGAGTTCATGCATTGGTTGCTAGCACATCAAGCTCACCCAGTTTTATCATTGATTCTGGAGCTTCAAGACACATGGTTTTGACCAAGGAGGCATTCTCCTCACTTGACATGTCGAAAGGACCACCTATAGTACTGGGAGATGACTCTCTCACTAAAAGTTTGGGCAAAGGGAGGATTGATCTTGATCATGGTTAGTTCAGCAATGTGTTGTATGTGCCTGGTCTTGCCTCCAACCTCTTATCAGTGTACCAAATGACTCACATTGGGTCTCTAAAGAGGGTCATATTCACCCCTGATGAAGTTGAGATCACATAGATCTCAAGTGGTAAATTCATTGCAAAAGGAGTTGCAAATCATGCTCTGAAGGTATACATGTTCTCACACTTCCTACCCTACTCAAACCCCTCTGCTCTTCTGATTCATGCTAATGAAGCAAGCGAGCTTTGGCATGAAATATTTGGCCACCTAAATTACAAGTATCTTTCTAATCTTAGTGAAAAAGAGATGGTCATAGGTTTCCCAAGATAAAATTTTCCAAAGGAGTCTGCCAAGGTTGTATCCTAGGAAAACACCTAGAGCATAAATTTGAGAGAGCTAGTCATGAGAGAACCTCTACACCCCTCGAGCTGATCCACGGTGATGTTTCTGGCCCATTCCCTCAAATGTCCATGATTCAGGCCAAATATGCATTGACTTTCATAGATGAATTTTCCAGGTATTGTTGGGTTTACTTCCTGAAACACAAGTCTGAAGTTTTTGGCCTCTTCAAAGTCTTTAAGGCTTTGGTTGAAAACTAGTCTGGGAGGAAACTCAAGGTCCTCAAATATGAAAATGGTGGTGAGTATGTCAAGTTTGAGTTTATTAATTATTGTGTAGATGCAGGTATTCAGATGTAGCATTCTATTCCTTACACACCACAACAGAATGGTGTTGATGAGAGGAAGAACAGATCACTGAAGGAGATGGCAACATGCATGATCGAGGCCAAAACTTTGCCACCAAAGTACTGGACCGAAGCTATCAACTGTGCAGCCTATATCCAGAATAGGGTGCCTCATAAACATCTTGATGGTATGACTCCTTTTGAAGCATGGAGTGGGCACAAGCTAGATGTGACCCATTTCAGGATTTTTGGCTCAAGGGCTTGGGCTAGAATTCCAACAGAAAAGAGAAAGGCTTTGCAGCCCCAAATCCAAGAGTGTCTATTTGTTGGATATTATGAAGATTCAAAAGGGTAAAAACTAATAAATTTGAGCACAAACAAATCCTTCATCAAAAGGTGTGTTCAGTTTCAAGAAGAACCCCTTGCAACAGTGGAAGTTGGAGAAGCCTCTTCACCACCTAAACCTCTGAAAGTAAGTGAAGAGTTTTTTGAACATGCTGATTCTGATATGTCTAATAGTGATGAGTTTATTTCAGACTCTAACATCCCTACAAGGCCAAAATGGGCATCCAAGACACTACATGCAGCAGGAGAGCTAGCTGGGGATCCCAATGACCCAAGGAGGACTAGATCTCAATTTGAGAGTGGTCTGTGCATGAAGGATCCTATGTTTGCTGAGAAATGATATTTGATGGTGGAATAAGATCCTAAAACATATGAAGAAGCAGTAATATATCCAATATGGCAAGCATCCATGAAGGAAGAGTTCAGCTCACTCCAGAAGAGCAACACATGGGAGCTAGTGGATCTTCCCCCAGGGAGGAAGTTAGTTCAGTGTAAGTGGGTCTACAAGAAAAAATTTTATGCTGATGGTTCCCCTATGAAGTAAAAGGAAATATTGGTAGCCAAGTGCTACTCATAGGTTCATGGCATAGATTACAATGAGACCTTTGTACCAGTGGCAAAGATGGACTCCATCGGGCTAGCCTTAGCCATTGCAGCCTCAAAGCAATGGGAGGTACATCACATGGATGTAAAGTGTGCCTTCTTGAATGGAGATATCACTGAAGAGATATATATGCAGCAGCCTCAAGGATTTTCTACTAACCCTTCTCTTGTGTGCAGGTTGAGAAATTCATTGTATGGGCTAAA
>LPNX010535294.1:776742-852368 GCA_001517045.1 Pseudotsuga menziesii
CAATTATGCCTTGGATTTGCTGAACAAATTCAAAATGAAGGATTGCAAACCAAGCAAGACTCCTTTCCTTTCAGGAGTGAAGATGGAAGAAGCTGATTCTTCACCTATGGTAAACAATACACTGTATAGGCAATTGATTGGATGTTTGTTGTATCTTACACATACTAGACCTGATATTTCTTATGCAGTAAGTGTGGCTTCTAGATACATGGATCAGCCTCATGAGATCCATTGGAAAGCAGCCAAAAGGATCCTTAACTTTGTTCAGGGAACAAGGATACATGGGATCTTCTATAAAGCAAAATCTGATCTTGATTTGATTGGATTTACTGACAGTGATTGGGCAGGTGATAGAACAGATAGAAAGTCCACATTAGGATATGTGTTCATGCTTGCAGAAGGGCCAATCAGCTGGTCAAGCAAGAAACAGAGTGCCATTGCAGAGTACAGAGGAGTTGTTAATGCAGCAACTCAATGTTTATGGTTGCAGGGTTTACTTGGAGAGTGTGGCTTCGAATCAGAGTAATCAACTACCATCTACTGTGATAACCAGAGTACCATTCGAATCTATCCAATTCAGAAGCAGATAACCAAACACATTGAGATCCATATGCACTACATCAGAGAGCTTGTGCATGATGGCGCCATTCACCTACTCTTCTGTTCATCTTCAGAACAAGTAGCTGATATCTTCACCAACGCATTTTGTGAGAAGACCTTCAGCAATCTCAAATCATTGCTGGGGATTTCTGATCATGTTGTGAAGCATGAGTGAAGACAAGATTTCCAAATTTTTTTTTACAGTCCATGTTTAAGGGAGGATTTTCCCATGTGGTTTTTGCCTCTTTCCTTGTTTAAATGGACATGCAGTATGTAAAGGGTGACTAAGCCTTGTTGCTAGGCCCTATAATTTTCTGATATATTACTCATAAGTCAGGCTTAAGGGGGGGTGTTAGAATAATCAACCCATAGTTACCTACCTTAGACATTAAATTAATCATTTTTGTCTTATTTGCCTAGTTTCATGTGTCCCACCTTATGCAAATTGTCATTTGCCTATCCACAGTGGTCAAACTTGCCTATTTTGACTCATGTAGCACATGGGAAACTTCAAGGAATCAATTCTGATTTATTCCTGGTCTCCTAGGCGCCCTTCTGCTTTTTCTGCTTTATTGCCTACTTTTTCAGTGCTTTAAGGCAATTGGGAAAGTTTGACTAAGTGAGGTGAACTAGTTTTTTGTCCTCTACATACTCCACTCTTTTATCCTTTGAAAAGCATGTATGAGTTGTCATTCCATTACTCTTTATCTTTCCTAAGTGATTTTTCCAATTCGTGAGCTTCATGACTGATTTGGAAACTACTTTATACACCTATGGGGGAATTGCTTAATTTTAGTAAGCCTACTTTTGACTAGATTCGTATTGCCTCTTCATGCATTCGAATATCCTATGTAATTATTTAATGCAGCAACTTATTATGTTACAGGGTTGGATATTGTACACTGAGTTAATATAGTTTAGTGTTCAGCTCCATTTTCAGTCTCTTTTGTGAGTGTTTTTGCATGATCAATTGATAATTGTTGTGAGTAAAATTGTTCTATCACTGGGTTCAATTTCCACACACATTACACCCTCATTTTGGTCAATTTTTCCTAGTTAAACCATTATCCTAAGTATTATTGACTTAATTGACATCAAAGGAGCACTAGATGACATCAACTAGATCACACCCATGCCTACCTTTAGTCAAGGAGGCTAACTTAGCCTTCTCCTACATTCGAGGAGGCTAACTGAAGCACTACGGGGGTGATCTGAGTGTCATTAATGCCCAATATTTCTAACTGATGGTTACAATCAGTTAAATAGAGCAGTGAAGGCACCCTCCATCATTAAATTTATTATTTATTGATTATTTAATGAACTGGAGTGAACAAAGGCACCTCCAACCACTTCTGATGTTCAGTTACACTTTAGTTAACCTCATCGGGGTTCATTGGAGTCATTGATGCACTACCACTTATGGTTGGCTTGCTGTGACATGTGTTTGACCTACTTTCAGTTAGACTCAATCATTTATTGCACTCCAACTTTAGTTAGGGCTCAGTTGAGTCAATTAGGGTTTTGATCAGTGGTTAACTTGAGTGTTGACTGTGGCTTACATTCAGTTAAGCTAGACTCACTCATTCAATTTGAATGAACTCCTTGGGAATTTGAATTGCTTTGTCATTCATGCTTATAGCATGATCATTGTATTGAATTACTCATTTTGTAGCACAATTACACCATTTTCATGACTTATTGTTATTAATCTTTGATGAGACTTGTGTTTAGTCCCTAAATTACTATGACATATTAATATGGTATCATAGCTCATGACAGGATGAAGCTGAGATCTCTCAAAAACAAGGTTTTTGATAGATCTTGCATGGAAATTGAGCAATAGCTCAAAAATCCAGCACTACACCGGAAGCCAAGGCTCACCACTTAATACCCCAAGTAAAGAACTTGTTGATTAAGCTTGCTTGATTGACTATGCTAGGTGTGTTGAAAGCCTAAACTGTGTAGGTTTTCTAGCCTTACATTGCCCCTTTTGTTGTGATTTTCAGGTTTTTAACAGGTGAAAGCATTCGCTCTAGCAGATTCAGATGGCTTCTTCCGTAGATCTTTTGACTCCGTTCAATTTCCACTCATGGAAAGGAGACATGGAGATCCAGCTATGTTCCAAAGGACTCTATAGGGTCGCCATGGACACTAAAGAAGAGCCTAGTTCTGCAATAGACAAATCTAGATTGTTGAACAAGAAGGATGAAGCATTCGGATTCTTATGCCTCTCTGTTTCCTAGGATCTTCTTTTCCATCTTTCCAGATTGAAGACACCAAAGGAAATTTGGGAAAAATTGGAAGCCCTGTATGGAAAGTAGGATGATTTGAGAGTTTACCAGCTCAAAAATGAATTGATGTCTCTCCATCCTTCCAATTTCAAGACCTTGAATGACTTTTTCACAAAGTTCAAGCACATTGTCTTACTGTTGAAGCAATCCAAAGTGGAGAAAGAGGATGATCAGCTCATCCTCACCATAATATCCAAAATTGGAGCTGACTATTTAGTTTTTGTCTCTAAATTCCATGTGGGGAATCTCACAACCCCTAGATGGAAGATTCCTTCACTCATTTCCTTCATTGAGTCCCTAACAAGTGAACATGATAAGCTTGTCCAGATGGGGATCATCAGATCCTCCCATCATCAAGACCTCCATGTATCAAGGCCCAAATATCTGAAGGGTAAAGGAAAGTAGTAGAAGAACCCAAAAACTAAATTCAAAGCTCCTAATCCTAAAGTTGAAAACCAGCAGCATGATGAGTCTTCCGGCTCAAAGAAGAACAAAGGGAAAGGGCATCATGGAAAGGAAAAAGTCAGAGTGTTCATACTACGAGAAGGGTTTCCACCTTGAACATGCCTGCATGAAGAATAAGCTTGATGAAGCTACCTCTCTCCTTGAGAGAAATCACATCAATATTCTGGAAAGCTTTCGGAGGAGAGATCAGAAAGACCGGGAACCACAGCATGAAAAAGGTCATGCCCTCATGGTAAGCACTTCAAAGTCCAAAGCACTCTTGATTGATTCTCAATATTCAAACCACATTATGGCTTAAATATACTCCTCTTCATCGATCCCCATCCACATGGGAGATGACTCCACCATCATTTCAGAAGGACAAGGTACGGTTGATATTGAGAATGGATATTTTTCAAATATTTTGTATGTACTGTCTCTGGAATCAAATATCCTTAGTGTCTATCAAATGACACATACAAGAGTGCCTAAGAGAGTCTCTTTCAGCCCTGATGATGGTGAGATAATAGAACTTGCATCGGGTAAACTCATTGCTAAAGGCCTTGCAAACCATCATGCAAAAGACTATGAGTTCTCCCACTTTGTGGCGGATGCAAAGCCCACCGCACTGCTAACTCATGGAAATGAAGTTAGTAGGCTGTGGCATGAAATGTTTGTCCATATAAATTTCAAATATTTGCATCAATTACAGAAAAAATCCATGGTTGAAGGCCTCCCAATCATCAAGGCAACCACTGGAATTTGCAAGGGCTGTGTGGTTGGAAAATCAAGCTACATGCATCTTGGGGCTGATACATTTTGATATCAGTGGTCCAATTCCTATCACATCCATGAATGGATCAAGGTATCTTATGACTTTTATTGATGATTTTTCAGGGTACACATGGGTCTTCTTCCTCAAAAAGAAGTCTGAAGTATGTGAAAAATTCTCTGAACTGAAGGCCTTGATCGAGAATGCCTCTAGGATTAAGATAAAGATATTGAGATATGATAATGGAGGGGAGTATGTCAGTAATTATTTGCTGCATATATACTCCAAAAGTGGTATTCAGGTCCAACATTCAATTCCCTACACTCCCCAGCAGAACGGTGTAGCGGAAAGGAAGAATCGGTCTCTCAAGGAGATGACAACCTGTATGTTGGAATCAATGAAGTTGGCTACAAATTTGTGGGCTGAAGCCATGCATGCTGCATCATACATTCAGAACAGAGTGCCACACTCATCTATGAAAGGGAAGACCCCTTTCAAAGCATACTTTAGACATAAGCCAGATGTGTCGAACCTGCGAGTGTTTGGGTCCAGTGCATGGGATCGGATTCCACTTGATAAAAGAAGGGCTTTGCAACCGCAAAGCATAGAATGTATGTTTATTGGGTATCCTAATGAATCAAAAGGTTTCAAGATTCTAGATATCAAAACAAAACAGATTATCATCGAAATGAGTGTCAAGTTCGATAAGTCTCTTCAGGAGGTGGAACTAGCGAAGGAGAAAACTGTTGATTTTCCTTCCTATTCTACTGAATATTTGGATGATGAAATTGGGGGTTATGACCCTGATTTGGATCCTCTGATTTATGATATCAGTGTGTAGCAAACATCAGATTCTGAATCAGAACCTAAAGTACAAAATCATCTTCCCACATGGGCCCGACAGACACTCTCCTCCACAGGAGATAACATTTGAAATCCGAATGATCCAAGGAGAACCCGATCTGATTTCCAAAGAGCAGGTATTGCACTCTCTTGTCCTAATAATTTGCTGTCTAAAAATTTTTATTTGATGATTATTTCAGACCCAAAATCCTACTACCATTCTCAGAAGGATCTGAGATGGCAAGTTGCCATGGATGAAGAGATGAATTCTCTTCAGAAAAACACTACTTGGGAGCTAGTTTCTCTTCCTCCGGGAAGGANCTCTGTTTTAGAAAAAGGTTTATGATGATGGAAGAAACTAAAAATATAAGGCAAGGCTGGTGGAAAAATGTTTCTCTCAGGTCCAAGGTGTGGACTACAATGAGACTTTTGCACCGGTTGCAAAAATGGACTCCATCTGCCTTGTTTTGGCAATTTCAGCATCTAAGCACTGGGAAGTGCATCATATGGATGTTAAGTCAGACTTTATGCATGGATATATTCATGAGGAGATATACATGAATCAGCCTTAGGGATACATCTCTGATCCATCTTTGGTTTGCAAGCTAAGGAAGTCACTATATGGGTTAAAACAAGCCCCAAGAGAGTGGTATTCCAAGATGGATGCCTTCTCTCGCAAAACTTCCAAAGGTGTAGATCAGATAAAAATGTGTACATACAGAAGTATGATGGTAATTTGATTATTATTGTTATATATTTTGATGACTTACTGATCAAAGGTAGCACAGTTGTTTCCATTTCAGCCATCAAAACTGCTCTCCACAATGCTTTTGAAATGAGCGATTTGGGGCTCTTAAAACAATTTTTGGGGCTCGAAATTGAGAAAAATTCTGATTGGATAATGATCACTCAGTACAAATAAATATTAGACCTATTAGTCAAGTTTAACATGGCTGAATGTAGGCCTGTTTGTTTCTAGTATCCATGATTGTGTTCAATCGATCTCTTATACTATCACAGATCTTCCTTGTATTGATCAAAAACTATTTATGAGTCATATGAGACTTGAATCAGTTGTACTGTATCAACTTCTAGCCAACATCCTTTCCTTCAATTTATTCAGTTCGTAAAGAATTCACCTATTGCATTCCTATAACTTCATGCTTTGGGGGGAATTTTGTTACACCAAAATATTTTCATCTTAATCCATGTGTCAACCTTGTGCGTAATCCCTAAAGTCTCCCTAGATAAAGTTAATTGAGTTTGAAGATTGTCCCTAGCTCTTTTTCCTCCTCTAGGAGGGTTGGTTCTCTTACTCCTAAGGAAAGGTGTGCTGACACTCTTTTCCTTCATGCAAGGTGTGCTAGTGGCACTGTTTCCCCTCATACAAGGTGTGGCATCCCCTCTCTAGCATCTTGTCTCCTACAACAAGGTGCATCAATGGTGTTTAAAGGGGTAAAGAGACATTTTGAGGCCCTTCTCAAATGTGGACAAGGTGGAGGATCGTCCCTAGCTTCTAGGTGAGGTGGAATTAATTTCCCTAACTTATTGGGAATATCCCTTAGACCCATACTCCTAATCCGCAGCCTGCTCTATCCCATCAGCCTTATAAATTGAACCCTCTCTCCATGGTGAAGGGACGAAGGACTATGGTACTCTTATGCTGGTGGAATCTCTAGGTGATCCCTATTATCCTTTGGTAGGAAATATCTAATCCTTTGGGAGGATTACCATCACTCTTTGGAGGATTGGATTTGATTGTTGGATGGAAGGTTGCAACGTTAAGGCTAGGTTGTGACATTCCTTCTTTATGTAATGCTATGTATCTCCTTGATTACATTAATACAAATATATTTCCATAAACATTGTTGTGTTGATGATGTTTAGAGTTTTCTTCCTTAACTGTTAGCTTAGATACCCTTATATATATGTATGCTTTCACTCTTTGTTTTCTCTGTCTCTTTGATAAGGTTTTCAATACGGAGATATGAAGGCCTGGAGCTTAGATCAACAAAGAGAGAAGAGGATTTGTAGACCTCAGGTAAGCGATCTATCTGTTAACTTGCATTTCTATTTGATCTAGGAAAGTAGTTTGTATTATGTACTTGATTTTTTCTAGATCTACTTGGACTAGGGAGAGCTGGCTTGAGTCTGCTTGAGTAGATTTATCCACTAATAGTGGAATTTTGTGTCTTTTCAGTGTTCAGTCCATGAATTTGAATCCATCCCATTTATTGACATATGTTTTACAATATTTATTTAGATTCAGCTACCATAGCCCTGATTGTAAGATTTTCCTTTCAATTGTATCAAATTGGTAATTCCCTCTTGTTGCTCTAGAGTGGGCTTTTTCGATGATTTTTTTCTTTCATGTTTGAGTACACACCTACAAATTATGTCATATGGTACCAATTTATATAGATATCCACTGATTAGGGTGTAGGGTGTTTCTTTTATTGCAAGTATTCTTTTCTTTCTCTGGAATTATAGCTGGTGTTTTTCCTTCTTATAGAAAGTCTATTATTTCTACTAGTTCTATCGGTGCATATTCAACTCTAAATAAGTGTGCGTCAGGGACCTCATTGTCTATTCTAACTAGATATTCACCGGTCTCTATGCTTGATAAATGGTCGGGTATGACATTTGACTTCCCTAGTTGGACTAGTATTTCAAATTTGAATTCTTGCAAGAGTAAGATCCACCAGTACATTTCCTTCCATTATTCAATGGCTTGTTGACCAAGTATTTCCATGTTTGATGATATGTGAGAAATATAAATGGATTGGCCAACAAGTAGTCTCTATACTTTTGTAATGCAAATATCATTCCTAGTGCTTCACGTTCAAACGTGGAATAATTTTGTTCTACCTTATTTAGCTTCTAACTAGTGTATACATTGGGGCGATCCATTTTGTCATCACCTGGTTGTGTGAGTATGGCTCTAATGACTATACATACACATCAATGTGGACATGGAATTCTTGTGACCAGTCTAGGAATCTCAAAATTAGGGCTTTCAACAATTTCTATTTAAGAAGCTAAAATGATTGTTAAAATTATGGAGTCCAATGCAATTCAATATCGAACTTGAGAAGTTCTTCTAGTGGGAAATTCATAACAAAGTAGTATTGAACAAATTTTCTATAATAAAATATGTGCCCTAGAAATATTCTAACTTGCTTAGGGTTTACTAGAGGTTTTTAATAAAGGATTGCTTTGATTTTGCTATATCAACCTTTATACCTTCTTTGCAAACCACATGCCCCAATAATATTCCAATAAATGTGGCAAATATGCATTTATTAATATTCAATGATAGTTGGGCTTGTTTGCATATCTATAGCCATATATAGAACCATTTCATAATTTCCCTCAACATTGTATATATTATCTAGTCATCGAAGTATACAACCATTGTTTTATATAAATATTCTTGGAAAGGTTTAATGACGATTCTAGAAAATACATCCATGGCATTGTTGAGACAAAAAGGCATAACTTTGTAGGAAAATTATCCAAATTTTCATATGAATGTGGTATTTTGTTGATCATATTTTTTTATAGGGACATGATTATATCCTAAAAATATGTCGATGAAGGAATATCACTCGTGTCATGCGACTTCATTAATGATTTCGTCGGCAAATGGCATCGAAAAAGGATCAATGAGTGTCACTTTATTCATACCATGGAAATCAACACAAATTCTCAATTGTTTTGGGTCATGTTTCTTCAACTTCACAACCATTGGAATGGCCCATTTAAATTCATCGACAGGATATATGATTACCGCAACTAGCATAATTTTTATTTATTTTGGAGAATATCCTTGTATTTATGTGCTATCTTATAGGGTATTTTCTTCACAAGTTTGGCATCAAGCATGATGTCAATTTTCATTTCTCCCATTTCTTGAACTAGACCTTTCAAGTCTTTGTAGTCGTGGGAAAATAGATATTGATATTCTTTTAGTAAATTGAAAATTTCAGTTGTATGTTACATGGACCAACAATCTCCAATTTTATCCATCTTCCATCTACCATAATTTTAAATGTCAAATTATTTTGTTTTGATATGCACATCCATCCATCCAGGTGCTTTGGTTTCATCAATATTTCTTTCTCCTTCTTACAATAAATTGAAATATAGGGGCAAGTCATTTTGGTTGTATTCATCATTATTTTATTTGGTTTCAATTTTGAGTATTGTCTCGATTGGTTGTTGTATGCAGTGGTGTTCTCTTCTCCAATGAAAACTTTTTCCAACAGTGTTGTTGTTTTCCATTTGTAGTGGCGTCAATCATGGGGTCGAGTGACTTGTGGTTGCCGTCATAAAATTGAATTTTTTCTTGGGTCATTTTATGTTTTTTGGATGCATGTAATATCCCCAATCAGGATTATTGGATATATTAACTCAAACAAACATGTTAGATCAGAAAATTTGTAAGGCTAGTAATTAGTATGAAACTAGTTTTGACACAGCTAGTCACTGACACTGATAAAACCTTCGAAGGCTTGAACAGGTGAACTTGGGGTTCATTAATGACATATATAAGCTGCAAATAAAAAATTAAAACAATTCTTAAATGGCCTTGGAATCATATGCACAATGTACTGGGACTGTTGAGTTTTCCAACATCAATACGATTAAAGTCTACTTATAGGCTCCTAGGTGCACTAACATATGCATACTAGATTCAGGAAATATAAAAGGTGAATAGGAATTTATTTTGGAATATGGAAATATATGTGAAACATGGAATAACAGTGGATTAATAAAATTTGGATTGGGGAGCTTTCACTATGGTTTGGGTTGCCAAACTATTTTTTCTGTTGTCTTTCCCAAACACAATACGAACTTCACAAAAATATGATATGAATCATGTTTTTTTTTTTGAAGGTAATAATAAAATACATTAACTTTAAAAATCCAAATTATATTTATAAAATGCATTTAATTACAAATTCAATTAAACTAGCTATTTGGACTACTTGACTAGATAAGACCCAAACAAGCTCAAATATGCTTCAAGGCTCTTGAAAATTTGTTATAAGGATTTTTAATGGATTGATTTAATACTTAGTGACATGACACAAATTACATAATCTATAATGGTTGATTGGAAGTCATTAAAACACTTTCATTATGAAAACTAGTCAGACTCTAGTGCAAATCTAACATAAGGAATAACATGAATTAATAAATTTGACTCTATGGAATTTATGAAGCATGATTCTGACATTAATTATTACATAGCATTAAAATTACATGTAATATCCTTATTAATTTCCTTTACATAAATCTAGGTGTACATAGACATCCTCCAATGCACATTCAATGAGAAAAGACACACTAGTACATAGGAATTTGACCTTCAAGGATTCAACTCGTGTTCTAATATTGAAATGGTATATAATAAAAGTGAGAGAAATGCAAGGGATACAATCATGGCTTCTGTAATTATTCCCTTATGAACTATGCTTGATCTCTCAATTCGATGGTGTACATAATGCCTTCATTGGAGAAATTTCTACCACTGAACTACATTCTTCACTGGATCTTTTGGTGGATTATATAAACACCATGAAACTGTAAAAAAAAACTTTTAATGGTTGGGGAACATCACCCAACTAAAGCAAGGGTCACATATCCCAAGCACCAATGAGCATAATAACTCATTGACAGAAATACATAACCAAAAATCGTGAAATGGAATTGGAATACTTCTTTTATAGACCACTGGTTTTGGAATTTGACCCTCGTTTTTTAATTAACCCTTGGGTTCAATTTTTCTGACTTGTTGGAACCCCCTTCCCTCACTTGTGTTCCCTCATGATATTCCTTGTCCATTTGGGAAATATCTTGAGTACTGTTTTTGTCTCGATTTTCCTTACTTTGGATGTTTTCTTCTTTTTTCCCCCTTTCTTATTTTTTCTTGCTTTTCCATGATTTTTCTTTTTTTTTTAATCTTTTATACTACTTTTCTATCACTTTCTACTTTTGCATCTGACCTTCCTTTTACGAATTTTACTCCTCAATTTGATTTGGAAGCATATGCTAGTGGATTATCCTTATCCCTTGTGCTTTTCCAATCTTATCTATCCAACTACTATTTATTAAATAATTACATTAATATCATTTATCCAAAATCAGATTCCATAGTTAATTTTCAAAATTGATAATTATTCCCTAGTGCTATAAAATTATTAATTAAAATATTATCACTTGACCATTTCCACCAATTTATAACCCCCTAGGTGGATAAACATGTTTAATACTAAGTTACTTTGGAAATTTAGGTCCACGGTCAATTTTGGGAATTCTTCCACAAGCGAGAAGGTGAAATTTTTGATAAAAAATTATTTATTTTTTTTCCAAATAAATGTTTCTCCTCACGCCTCTTCCATTTTATACAAATTGCTTGGTATATCATACAACGTGTTGGGGAATAAGTGGGGCCATATTCTTTCATCTCTGTATATGATTCTTTTCCACTCTTTTTGACATGTTTCAATGTGCTCCTCAAGCATTTAGCATTGTGCAAACTTAGGTAGTTGTGCTTGGGAATTTATATTTATTACGCTAAACATTTCAATAAAGTATGCAGATATAGATTTCCATGTTTCTATGTGCGATTGGTGTGTGTCCCACCATCTAGCTTCTTGGCCTGAGAAGGTTTCCAACAAGCTTTGTATTCACCTGTGTTTACTGACGTTTTTTGGATACTTATTCTATATGCATTATGGGTGATTCTCATTCTTTATACTGTAAGGGTGGGATATTAGTCAATTCAGCATTGATAGATACTTAATTTGGGTACTCTCCTATTTTTCTTTTGAATATTTCGGTATGATGGATATTATAAAGCATGTTCTATAGATATTCATGACCAGCAGTCTCTTACTTGTGCTTCATAGTCTTCTATGTGCAAGTCATATAGTTATGAGTCAAAATTTTGTCCAATAGACATGGGCAATACCAAGTGAAGTTCCCCATATTCATTTGGTTCAATTGAGTCTTCATTATTTTCCATTATATGATATAGTATCCTTATATCTTCGTCATTTTCATCCAATTATTCCCATGGCTTCTCCTGGGATGGGTATATTGGTACAATAACTTTCTTTCCATATACCTTGAGTTTTATTCTATGTTTTTCCAAAGAAATGGATGTTTCATTTTCTAACGTCATGGTCATGCAACCAACATCAGGAAGGATTTTTCTCCTTCCTTTGGTGTTTAAATTATTGTTCTATTGATCCAAAGGAAATGAGTGCAATTGAATTGTATTATTGTGTAGTGGAATGGAATTAAAAATACACACTAAACAAGAAAAAATTCATAGAAAATTGATAAGTATTTCTCAATAAAATTATAGTATTATCTTCATTAATCCTATTAGTATACATTGTTGTTACATAAAGGAGGATTAGAATCTTGTGGATAGGATTCAAATATCCCAACTCAAGGCCGATTAACTACCTAACTATAAGTGTCTAAATCAGTATCGGATCTCACTAGTCTAACTCTAGATGTCTAATTCGGTCTTTCAATCAATTAAACCAGTTAAACTAATGAGGTAAATGAGAAGTGGCTCCTAATGTAACTAGAGAATAACTTATCTTAACTATGTACCAACTACCAACAACTGAAGGAGGTTGGTGGTGGTACTCCCAATGGCTCCTAAATTGTAGGGGATGGTCTCAAAGGCACATAAATCAATCCATGAACAAGCAGTCAGCTGCAGTTAACCTCTATATGTGTTCCCCACACTCTAGTGACTTGGTACGAGTGGCACCAATATCCCAAGTGGGCCCAAAGGTACTAGTGGACCCAATATAAAGTAATGACTCCTAAGTTAGGAAAATATAATATAATAGACTAAGTATGGAAAATAGAGGATTATGAATCATAACACCCCCCCTTAATCCTAGCTTGGACATGCATGGACCCTGGAAACAAGGCCAAAAGTCACCCATTACAATCTAAAAGAATTAAAAAAATGATGCTTAATAAACCGAGGAAATAGGGGAAAACCTCATGGGAACCCCCCCTCCCTCTCAAAATAAGAAGGAACAAAAAATACAATCTATTATTAGGAGAATAAAAACTTCCTCTTTGGGAAATAACTTGCAAAACACTCTATTGCAATTCACAACATTATGCAAAAACATGGTTATTATATGCAGTAACATCTTGAACTCATGCATGTGAGATGTAGTATGTGTTTCTTCTTGCTAGAGGAGGAAGGGAATGATCAAATTTATTCTTTTATGAGCCTAGTTATTGATCATTTTCTATCATTAGGTAGCACTTTCCTGGAACCTTGTTGCACCACTCAGTAGGGACTGAATCCATGTGTGAGAGAGAAACATGCTCATTTTGATATTGGGATCTTGTTCTCCTTTTGTCTTTTGGATTCCTAAGACCATCCCCAGCTGCAGCAATGAGATTTTGGGCCCATCTAGGCTTAGGAATTTGGTTTGGAATGAATGATGGATTTGGATCTAGAATCTCATGAGTTTCATCCTTGATACTAAGATCATGTTGATCTTGCTCATCTTCATATGAATCTGAAACATGTGAAAAATCATCTTCATCAAAAGGTAGTGGAAGAGTGGTTATACCTTCTAGTACTTCAGATGGCAGTAGATCAAACAACTAATCTTCTTCAAACTCAACACTGCTCTCAATGAAGTATTTCCTAGTTGCAAGATCCATCAACTTGTATGCTTTTTCATCCTCTGAATACCCCAATAGTATGCATTCACTACTCTAGGATTGGAAGGCCTTATCAATGGGTATTCTAGCCCAAGATTTGGAACCAAAAAATCTCAAGTGATAGACATTGGGATTATTCCCATGCAGTGCTTCGAATGGAGTGGTCGCAACCACTGATTTATGAGGCATTCTATTCTGTATGTATGCAATACAATTTAAATATTTTTCCCAAAGAGAAGGAGGAAGATTATTGGATTGGAGAAGACAGGTTTCCATATCCTTCAATGATCTATTTTTCCTCTCAACCACACCATTCTATTGTGGCGTGTATGGAAATGAGCATTCCATTCGAATCCCTTATGATTTACAATATTGTTGGAAGTATATTTTAATGTATTCAGATCCATTATTTGATCTCATGGACTTTATATTTTTCCTAAAACTATTCTTAATCATAGCTTTAAAAAAATTTAAAATTCCAAATACTTATGATTTGTGTTTCATGAAATATATCCAACATAACCTATAACAATCATCAATAAAAGTAAGGAAGTACTTGCAACCATTAATTGATGTTGTATGAATTGGTCCTGACACATTACTGTGTATCAAATCAAGTATAGAGGCAGCTCTATGTTCCTTCCCAACCTCATACCTCTTCTCTAGATGCTTATCTACCAAGCAACCATGACATAATCCATTAGAAGTTTGGATGAGAGGCAAGCTTTCAACCATCTTATCATTATGGAGTTGCTAGAGATATTTTAAATTGAGATTCCCAAATCTCACATGCCATATATTTCTAGTGTTGCTAGCATGAGTTAATGGAGTTGTAGTAGGTGAAATAGGGAAAAATGTAAGAACTCATAAGCCTTAGTGGCATGATTAGCAATACCTTTCCCTATGATATTTTGAGTATCATTTTCTATTATTTCAATCGAGTCAGAGTCGAATGTAAATCTCTTGGGAGAGCCTGTGTAATGTCCTCTTTCAACTAAACCACCCTGAGAAACCCATTAACCTATCTTATTCCGATAGGTTCCAGTGGGTATTAAAGAAAAAGGAATAACTGAGAACTAATAGCACTAGGATCCGAAAGGTACATCAATTAAATATTATTAAGTCATCAGTGTAGTAAGAAGGCCATCAAAGTTCATATCCTAAAGCATCCAGAGAATGCAGGCCTTATTTCTTCAGTGTTAAAGTCAACATGAAATTACAATTGCATGCATGCAAAAGTGAATCATAAACCCTAAAGTGACATGCAAAACCTAAAAGTATATTCTATTCTATTTAAGAAGGGTTATTGGACGAAAGAGATTATCTATTAATATTATTGTTCATTTGGAGCTTTTGACAAGCAACACAACATGCAGCTGCGATTTTTTGGGTTGAAGACGATGTCTTCAGCGAACGAGGGTTCAACAGTGAAATATCTACCCTAGTCTCTTTCAGGATAAACCATCTAGTTTTATCAACTCCATTCATCTTATACATTCTTGTTCCTTGATCTAGTATACTCATAAGGATTATTTGTAGTGTTCATGTTTTGAAGCTGAAAAAATAGCTAGGAATCCCAGAAGGATTCGCTAGGACCCCAAAAACCAGTTTTTCCTTTGCATGTCAGCTTCCTCTTTATTGACAGGCTCATCCCACAACACTGAGTGATTATCAACTTTTATTTTCTTTAGCCAAGGTGGTTACCATCATATCAGACAGGAAAGGGCAATGAGCAACAAGCAGGTAAAATAATTCGCTATGGCACTTAGAGGAAGACAAATCTTTGCATGTGGTAGTCTATCTCTCTGACAAGTGAAGACCAACGGGCCTACAAAATTTCAGTAGCATATGACCATCCCTCTTCCAAAAAAATCACCTTCATCCTAAGGAGGGCACACATCTGCAGCTGGGTGTCAACCCTTGAGGAGAAGCACTAGCATCCATCCATCGTGCATGCATCATATTGCTGGAGGACTTGCAATATTTTATAAGTGGTAAGTGTTTACCCTCTTCCTGCAAATATTTTCCCTAGTCCAGATATAATTTAGGGCCATTTGTCCAGTGCCTTGCATGCAAATTGTTATTCAGTATTCTTACACTTTTTAAGAGTACAAGTAATCCCTAGAATAGTGAAACAGTAGAATATCAATATTTGGGATATTACAGTGGTATCAAAGCATGTTTTGCACCAACTGTGGGCTTGAACATGAGAAGTAAATGAATACAGAAGTGGACACATTTGTAACCTATAGGAGAAATAAGAGTAGGTACACCGAGGAGTAGGAATTTGAGGATATCTAAGTAGAAGATACCAACTCAGGCATGGACCCAATAGGTATACACTCTGAAAAAGGTAAAGGAATAGGAGAAGAGGAAGATATATTTGAATTTCATATATTGGTAAGTGCATTGAATGACCTAGCCAAAGGGCACAAGAAGTATTGTATGCAACAAATAGATTGGCTCTGAAACAAAAACCAAGTCATAGTAGTATACCTCTTTCACTAGTAGATAAAGGATCTACTAGTGGTAGGGGGACGCATGCATACACTAATATGAAAAAAACACCCCATATATATAGCAAACATTCTAGTAGACCTAATATGCCTCACTTCTTGCAAGATGTAGTAGCAGGACCAGTCATGCCAGCAAAACTTAGTGAACCATTTGGAGCATACTTACATGAGTACATGGATTTGGGAGATGTGTTCCATTAAACTATTAATTTCTCATATTTTTGCAACATGAAAAGCATGAATAGGACAAGAGGGTTCAATAGAGCATTCAATCAGAATTTTGAATTGCAACACACATTGGGGACACTAACTATCCCCGAATTTGATGGGACTTCCAGTTGTTCATCCAAAATTTTGGTACAAATGTTAGACACCTATTTCCATCTTAACCCCATGATAGAGACAATTGCAATGAAGTTGGCTACTTTACATTTAGACAGGGAAGCACATGAGTGGTGGTACCACGAACTGGTAATATTGGGTCACAACACTATCACTTCCTATAATGACTTCACATAGAGGCTTATGAAGCGCTTTGATAAGAAGGACCCAAGGATTCATTTCATGGATCTTGCTCAACTCAAGCAGACACACAGTGTAGAGACATTCATATCTAAATTCCAGAGAGTTTTAGTTATGGTATCTGACATATCAGAGATTTAGTTGATTATTATATTTATGGAGGCACTATCCGAGCCACTCTGTGGGTGGGTGAAGGCTTACAGGCCAATTACTTTGCAAGATGCTATAAGTAGGAATATGGACCTACAAGATTTTGTGCCAAAGAAAAGGTCTCCACAAAAACCTACCAATATCCTAGAAAACAAGGAAAATACTACCAATCTTCCAGAAAACATGGAAAGGATAATCCTACATAGGGAATGGTTGAATAAAGACACACGATGACATTTGAGAAGGAAGAAATTATTTTTCAATTGAAAATAACCTTGGGTACCCAGCCACAGATGTATGGGTAAAGGGAAGGTACACCTCATATAGGTACTTCCAGATAGTAGTGAGGAATATGTGTCCCAGCAGAAACAGGATGGAGAACTACAAAGTACAAAATTGGAACAATTATGACATAGAGCCACCATTTCTACCCTCACAAGAGCCCCCACCTTCCTTACTATTAGGATTGTTAGCACTCAGAATGTACCCAGGTCGTGAAAGGTAAATTCCAAGGTAATAGTAAAAACCACTTTAGAATGTATTTCTGACCTAATACAGTCAGAGAGGGATCTCTCACTATTTACAAAGTTTTTTACACTCAAGATATTCAATCAAAAAAAAACAGAAGGTCGTATTTCTGATGGGACAAATAGGACAAGTTTGTTTTAAAAGACTTGGCATGACAGTCATGGAGGAGACCATTGGGCAATGGATTCAACAATCAGATCTAAAATAGGTTGCAGGAGGTAAGTTTTTGAAGGTTTATGATCAGAGGAAAGGTAGGAACCATTTCCTCAGTCTTGAGGTAATAGCAGGTTGATTAGTAGACAAAGAGAGACATTCCATCAAACAGAGCACCTTTAGGGTGAATTCTGCAAGACTTTAGAAGGAAATATTTTGAAAATGCTTGAACAATGGATGTAGAGCATGCATGATGAATTATATCCCATAAAAACTAATGCTCAAGCATGAAAGAACATACAAAATGGAGTGGGAAGCAGATAAACAATCACATAAAGAAATTACTTACTAAAGAAAAAGATGGCACAAGAATCTTTGACATGAAAAAGAGTTTACATTCATCCTCTGCAAATTTCATTCATTTACTGAAAACATGAAGCCATTACAATGTAGAGTGTCTCTGCTCTTGAAAATCCTTCCCCAACTATCAATTACATTTTAATTTATATAAGAATAACCTCTACCTAACTTTGAATTCAAAACCTAATTGAACTCTAAAAATAGAAACATTTACAACAATGTTTCTCTTGCATATCTCTAATGGTGACAGCCATGTGAAATATGGGAAAGGTATTTACAACTGGACATATGACCAACAAAACCCATGTCTTAATTTCTCCAAAATCATCTCAATATCCTTGAAATATTCCTTTGAACTGATGACTCATATAATAAAATTGTATATTTCTGGAAAAATGACCTGTGAAGATATTTTAAATTCTCCCAACCTGTGATTACTGTGTAAACAATGAAGGAGGTTTTTTATTATAGCATAGTTAGTAATAACAACCTCTCTTATTTTTGTCAAATTAAATTCCATTTGTCCAAAACAATTCTTTGAATTTGATGGCTGAAATAGTCCTTTGGAAAACATGAAAAATGGCTTGTACAACTGATTTTTTTGCTGCTGAACCATAGCACTTGTGTGAAAACTGAAAGATATTATCATGGATAGGTATGTTGTGAAAAAAATCCTCTCCCAGTTCCACAAAATTCATCTTCATTTGATGTAAAAAATTATTTTAATTGGATGACTAGAACAGTCATTTCGAAATATGAACATTGTCCCTCTGAATATGACTTTGCTGCTCCCAATCTGTATCACCTGGGTAAAAAATGAGAGAGTTTATTATATATCCTGATGTTATTATGAAAAACCTCTTTCAGTTTTTTATATTTCTTCTTTTTTTTCTAAAAACAGGTCATTGAATAAAATGACTAAAATAGTCATTTTCAGAAAAATATGCTATGTTGCTTTTGAATCTTGAATTGTTTAACTTCATGAATGATCTCACTGTATATATTTCTGCAACTCTTCTGGGCTGATGTTCTTTTTTGGCTTCCCTTATGCATTGTTGAATGGTGGCTTCCCTTCTCTTTTTCTATAAAAATCAATTTCCAGCTGACTCTTTATCTTCGCCATTTTCCTGTGATTGAAAACAAGTAAAAGTTTGAGTTTGGAAATATGGAGGATTGTCTCTTCCCTTCAGCACGCAGCACACAAATGAAATTATTTTTAAAAACCAAGTCAAGTTTATTTTTAAATAATGGTCTATTCCGGAGCCTACTTTCGGCGGTTTTTTCCAAACTGCTTTTGCCCACGAAATTTACCAAAAGTTACCACGTGGACATTCCGCTACCACCTTTCCAATTTAACCATCGTGCAACTTTCTAATCCGGATCCATCCATGATCGTCGATGTGATTTGCCTTTATTTCCCCATCATCAGATCAAGTGACACATACTCAATTCTTCCAGGCTCCTTTGTTTTATCAAACGTGCAAGTTCACTCTCCGGAAACCATAATACTCGTTGATGATTTTTCACTTTATACATCAGCCGTCGGATTATTTTATGTGCTAGTGTTTTGATTATACCTTAAGAAAGGTAATAAACCTTGTTTAGCGCATAAGCCTTCATTAAAACTTGGTTTGGTGAATAAAGGCTGCTTTTTGACTTTGGAAAAATATTCAAAACTATTAATTTTTGAATATAAATAAAATAAAATCTTTATAAAACCCATTTTGTAGATTTCATTCAAAAATTAATAGGATTTTTTGCCCCATTTGTGAAGAAATTATTTCTAAAATTCCTTTAACTCCTCTTCTTTGCCAACTTGGAAATAATGAGAAAACTTTGGAAACCAACTCAATCACCCATGAGAACTTAAAATTTTGAAGGCAATAGGACCAATTCTGACAAAAATAAATTCAATTCAGTGCTAACAACTAGCTCCAACTAGGGATGCTATCCTCCCTGCGAGGTAGCAAAGAACCCCGTAGACCAGGTGCCAAATCCATTGGGTTTCTCTTAATATTTCTCTGAAATCCTCAACCTGTTTTGAACTGAACCATCAACTGAAACCATTTTGCAAACAAATCCCACTCTGTCAACCTGTAACCTGTAACTGAATTGCACTTGAAACTGAAACCAAACTGAAAACTGCTAAAAGAAATGCTCGCCATGTCGAGCTTATTCATTCCTACCTATCCTACTTAACTAAGCACAAATGCCCAATCAAGCAAAATCTGACTTCCAATGAAGCCAATCAAGCAATTTATCCAATAATTTCATTTCTTCCTCATGCTTGATCAAAATTAGAACATAAGAACAAAATACAAATAGGTTATGGTGAAAAATTTGTCCTTTGCTTCAAACATATAACCAACTACTCCATCTAAAAAATTTATCCATGTACTCTGCTACTGGATCATAAAAAACATGACAAATTTTGAAATACTCAATCACTTGTTTTTCATGACAAGGCTGTCCAAAACGTAACTCCTCTTGCATACTGTCAAACCGATCTTTAGAAAAGCTTTGAAAGGAATTCTCATGATTGTTTTTCAATGATATATCAGCAACTTCATTTAATATTTCTACGTTTACAACTCCATTATTCTCAAGCACTTCAAGAGGAATATCATTTTGTTCTTCAACAAGATTAAGCAAAAAGATGTCTTTTTGACAAAACGTTTCTGAATTGGAAAGTTTTAAAGAAACATCCCATTGAAAGTTCTCATCTCCTTCTTTGTGATCCCTTTGTTTATTGCACACTGTTGGTTCTTTCACAAATTGATATTGATGGCATGATTGCTCTTCCTTTTCATTACATATAAGTAGACTAAAATTTTCTTTAAAACCATCACTAACATAATTTTCAACAAGCTGACCACAATCATCAGAAAAACCATCAAGAGTATAATCATCTTCTTTCACATCAATAGGTTGATCATCTTCATGCTCATATCTTTTTTCCAATTCTAATCCAAGGGCTGATTTCTCTTTAATTGCATTTTTAGAAAATAAATATGTGGAGGGACTGTAAGACTAAAAATTTGTAGAATCAGAATTCTTTATGTAATCACCCACAAAAGCATTAGAATTTAGAGGAAATTGCTGCTGCAAAAAGGAATTTTCTGATTGGGAATAAGCATCCTCATCTCGAAACAAAACTTCAGAAGTTGAATAATATGAAGAAGGGTTTGATTGAACATCCCAACATCCTTCTTGGTCACACAAAGATTGACAAGATTGCTGCAAATTATCATCTACTTCAAAAAAAGAAATGTAGCTGCTTGAATCAGAGTTTTGGCTCATGTCTCTTTCAGTAGAGGAAGAAATTATTAACTGCTTAGATTTTTCTTGAATGTGAAGATAGCTAATTTGTGTTTATTTTTTCTGAAATGGGATCTCATATAAAATTTCTAAAAGCTCTTCATCCACTAACTCATCATCACTATACAATTTTTCCAAATCCTCAATGAAAGCTTTAACATGCATACAACAATCTTGAACCAACAACAAGGAGGGGTATTGGTTTTTGTAATGTTCATGAAATACTGTATGAAAATCAGTAAGGGAAAATAAAATTTCTGATGGTAACCCTTCATACCATGACCTTGCATCTCCTTCTAAAGTAGCCATGAACATTTTCATTAAAGAATCCTCATGCAATTTAACTCCCAGCTTATGTATATGTATATGAAATCTAACCAAATGAAGGGCAGCATCATCATTATTTTGATCTTTAAACTTTGGAAGACCTGTTTGGCAATCCAATTTAGGTATTCGATTTGGAAAACCAGGAATATGAGCATGATTCATAGGAGCATACCTTACAGACAAAGAACTCATCTCGACAAATGAATATACTAAATCAACTCTTCAAACTTTACAATCTTTTGACAGTGGAGTTGCCATAGGAATTCTGAAAACTGGATTCTTCGAAGATGGAGTCACCAGGTGAAAGATGCACAAACTTGCTGATATCTGACTATTCTTCACCATCAACAATCAAATCTGAAACTATGTCATTTATACCCAGGGAATATTTGAACCTTCGTTCCCCAGTTGCGGCGCCAGTTTGTTAGCACTCAGAATGTACCCAAGTTGTGAAAGGTAAATTCCAAGGTAACAGCAAAAACCACTTTAGAATGTATTTCTGACCTAATACAGTCAGAGAGGGATATCTCACTAGTTACAAAGTTTTTTATACTCAAGATATTTAATCGAAGACAATCAGAAGGTCAAATTTCTGATGGGACAAATAGGACAAGTTTGTTTTAAAAGACTTGGTAGGACAGTCATGGAGGAGACCATTGGGCAATGGAGTCAACAATCAGATCTAAAATAGGTTGCAGGAGGTAAGGTTTTGAAGGTTTATGATCAGAGGCAAGGTAGGCACCATTTCCTCAGTCTTGAGGTATTAGCAGGTTGATTAGTAGACAAAGAGAGACATTCCATCAAACAGAGCACCTTTAGGGTGAATTCTGCAAGACTTTTGAAGGAAATATTTTGAAAATTCTTGAAAAATGGACGTAGAGCATGCATGATGAATTCTATCCCATAAAAACTAAAGCTCAAGCATGAAATAACATACAAAATGGAGTGGGAAACAGATAAAAAATCACATAAAGAAATTACTTAGTAAATAAAAAGATGGCACAAGAATCTCTGACATGAAAAAGAGTTTACATTTCTCTTCTGCAAATTTCATTCATTTACTGAAAACATGAAGCCATTACAATGTAGAGTCTCTCTGCTCTTGAAAATCCTTCCCCAACTATCAATTACATTTTAATTTATATAAGAATAACCTCTACCTAACTTTGAATTCAAAACCTAATTGAACTCTAAAAATAGAAACAGTTACAATAATGTTTCTCTTGCATATCTCTAATGGTGATAGCTGTGTGAAATATGGGAGAGGTATTTACAATTGGACATATGACCAACAAAACCCATGTCTTAATCTCTCCAAAATCATCTCAATCTCCTCGAAATATTCCTTTGAAGCTGAGGACTCATATAATAAAATTGTATATTTCTAGAAAAATTACCTGTGAAGATATTTTAAATTCTCCCAACCTGTGATTACTGTGTAAAAACGTAAGGAGGTTTTTGATTATATGCCTGTTAGGAATAACAACCTCTCTTATTTTTGTCAAATTAAATTCCATTTGTCCAAAACAATTCTTTGAATTTGATGGTTGAAATAGTCCTTTGGAAAACATGAAAAATGGCCTGTACAACTGATTTTGTTGCTGCTGAACCGTAGCACCTGTGTGAAAAATGAAATATTTTATCATGGATAGGTATGTTTTGAAGAAATGCCTCTCCCAGTTTCACAAAATTCATATTCATTTGATGTAAACAATTATTTTAATTGGATGACTAGAACAGTCATTTCGAAATCTGAACAGTGTCCCTCTGAAGATGACTTTGCTGCTCCCAATATGTATCACCTAGGTAAAAACTGAGAGAGGTTATTGTAGATCCTGATGTTATGATAAAAAATTTCTTTCAGTTTTTGAAATTTCTTCTTCGTTTGCTGAAAACAGGTCGTTGAATAAAATGACTAAAACAGTCATTTTCAGAAAAATATGCTATGTTGCTTTTGAATCTTGAATTGTTTAACTTCATGAATGCTCTCACTATATATATTTTTGCAACTCTTCTAGGCTGATGTTATTTTTTGGATTCCCTTATGCATTGTTGAATGGTGGCTTCCCTTCTCTTGTTCTATAAAAATCAATTTCCAGCTGACTCTTTATCTCCGCCATTTTCCCTGCGATTGAAAACAAATAAAAGTTTGAGTTTGGAAATATGGAGGACTGTCTCTTCCCTTCAGCGCACAGCACACAAATGAAATTATTTTTAAAAACCAAGTCAACTTTATTTTTAAATAATGGTCTATTCCGGAGCCTCCTTTCGGCGGTTTTTTCCAAACTACTTTTGCCCGTGGAATTTACCAAAAGTTACCACGTGGACATTCCGCTACCACCTTTCCAATTTAACCATCGTGCAACTTTCCACTCTGGATCCATCCACAATTGTCGATGTGATTTGTCTTTATTTCCCCGTCGTCAGATCAAGTGACACGTACTCAATTCCGCCAGGCTCCTTTGTTTTATCAAACGTGCAAGTTCACTCTCCGGAAACCATAATACCCGTTGATGATTTTTAACTTTATACATCAGCCGTCGGATTATTTTATGTGCTAGTGTTTTGATTATGCCTTAATAAAAGTAATAAACCTTGTTTAGCACGTAAATCTTCATTAAAACTTGGTTTGGTGAATAAAGGCTGCTTTTTTACTTTGGAAAAATATTCAAAACTATTAATTTTTGAATATAAATAAAATAAAATCTTTATAAAACCCATTTTGTAGATTTCATTCAAAAATTAATAGGATTTTTTGCCTCATTTGTGAAGAAATTATTTCTAAAATTCCTTTAACTCCTCTTCTTTGCCAACTTGGAAATAGCTTAATGAGAAAACTTTGGAAACCAACTCAATCACCCATGAGAACTTAAAATTTTGAAGGCAATAGGACCAATTCCGACAAAAATAAATTAAGTGCTAACAAGGATCAGGGGAACTATCTAGGGGAAGCGTTCCATTTATTTGATTGATGGTGGGGCCACCCACAACTTTATAGATGCCTCTTAGGTAGAGAGGAAAATATTTCCCACTGAGTACTTTGAGGGCTTTACCATTGTCATGGCTGGAAATCAGAGGATGAAATGCACGTAGAGGATATCTCAGTTATAGGTACAAATTGGGAATTATACATTGGTGGATGAATTTTATGTGGTATATGTTACATACACGTGCATTGTTTTGGGAGTACAATGGTTGTGCTCAATTGGGAAATACTCAACCAATTACCAAACATTAGAGATAGAGTTCTTGGAACCAGATGGGAAGAGGGTAGTCCTAAGGGGAATTCCTAATGAAGATTCAAGATAAGACACAACAAAAGGGATGAACACCATATTCAGGCATGAGGACAAGACGTGCACAAGGAAATGGCCAACTCTAACACATAAGACTTCAAGGAAGGATTAGTGTTATGTGAAGGGATTTCTAGGTAGAATTCTAGACAAAGGTAGGATGAGCCCTAGAGAATTTGGAAAAGGAGCCAAATATAGCATGTTGTAATCCTCATAGGTACCCCAGAAGATAAAAGGAGGGAATACAGAGCATGAGTCAAAAGAAGCACACATTCAAAGAAAAAGAAGGGCCACCCAACAGCTGAATAAACTGGTTGATAAAAATGGACAAGTAGAGATATGTACATATGATTTAGTATACTGGTCAGAGATTGTGTTAGGACAAGCAATTAAAGTGGGAAGGAATGTAATGTCCTCTTTCAACTAAACCACCTTGGGACACCCGTTAACCTATCTTATTCCCATAGGTTTGAGCAGGTATTAAATAAAAAGGGAATAACTGAGGGCTGGTAGCACTAGGAGAAGAAAGGTACATCAATTCAATCTTATTAAGTCATCATTGTAGTAATAATTCCATCAGAATTCATATCCTAAAGAATGTAGAGCATGCAATCCTTACTTCTTTAGTTTTAAAGTCAACATGAAATAAGAATTGCATAGATGAAAAACCGAAGCATAAACCCTAAAAGTATATGTGATTCTATTTAAGAAGGGTTATTCAACCAAAGAGGTTGTCTATTATTATTATTGTTTATTTGGATATTTTGAATGGCAGCACAGAGTGCAGCCTCGACAGTTGGGGTTCAAGACAACATCTTCAGCTAATGAGGGTTCGATAGTGAAATATCTACCCTAGTCTCTTTTCGGATAAACTATCCATTTTTATCAAGGACATTCATCTTATACATATGTGTTCTATGATCCTGTATACTCAGAAGGATTATTTGTAGTGTTTATGTTTTGCAGCTCGAAAATAGTTGGGAATCTGAGAAGGATTTGTTGGGACCCCAAAACATATTTTTTCCTCTGCATGTCGACTTCCTCTTTCTCGACAGGAATCCCATGGTACCGAGTGATTATTAACTTTGAGTTTGTTTAACCAGGGAATTTACCATTTGTTAGCACCGGAATTGAGCCCAAACGTTGTGGAAGGCCCACTCCTGGGTAACAACAAAAATGCTTTAGACTGTGCCTCTAGCCTTGTGCAGTCAGAGAGGGATCTCTCATTTGTCACCGGAGTCTACACTGCAAAATATTTTCAAAATCATGTGTCATCAAAGTCTACTCCACATAGGATTTTCAATACGCATGATTAGGAGGCCATGATCCTGAATGGAACAAAGTGTGTAAGGGTGAGATGCAAGGTGGGATTATTGAGGTGGGAACCATTGGCAATGGAGTTGAGAACCTGCATAATGAATGCTTGTAAGAGAAAGGAAGGCATCGAGCAGCAAACAAAGGCAAGGTAGTCATTGATCTCCCAATCAGGAGATTTTTAGTGAGCGGTTGGAGGACGAGAGAGAGAACAGTCCATCGCATGGAGCACCAGCGAGATCAATTCCATGCAACTTTAGAAGAACAATTGATAAATGTCTGGAAAAACACCCAGAGCATAACAAGTATGAATTCCTAACTACTATACCATAAGTTACAGACATGGAAAGCAATTAATAGACTGGAGTGAAAATAGGAAACTCATTACACATAAAATAAGATACATATTGAGAAAAGCAACGACACATGAATCTCTGCTACGATAAATAGCTCTTTATCTGCAATTTTTATTCATAACACAGGCATCCAACTTATTTACAATGGAGAGCCTCAGCCCTAGCATGTTTCCCAATCCAATCAACTAACTCTTTCCTCCCTCTATCGAGAGTGTATTTATACTATTCTAATGTTGAGACTACCGAACAGAAAAGTGTTACAAGTCACTATCATGCTTGAACAACATAGTGATTGGAACTATCACCACACTTTACAAATAGAAACAATAAGCATCATGGCGCTGGAGATCGTATTCGGCCCAAGTAACCATTCAACGTGCTTTCCTGCTACGGTGGATTGCGAGTATGATTCCCCCTTCCCTATCCGAAGCATGTGCTCCCATCATGTTCAAATGAAGCTTTCCACATGGGCACACACTGGAAAGGTATCTTCCATATTTCCCCAGTTCAATCACATTTTCCACCTTTGTCCTCTTCAAGTAACACTATTAGCCGTGGGATATGGCAGAAGTTCCACATTGCTTCTGGTTGAGACAAACCTGTGGGGTGGCTTGTAATTCTTGTACTTCTCACCTCTAGTAAGGTGATCTCTCCCATAGGAAATAGGGTGTATCATATCTACACTAGCCCCATCACCCTCGAAAAGTGGACTTCACAAACAGGGCTATTAGGGCTTTAAACCCCTGACGCTCCCATCTAGAAAAATGCTTATACAGGGAACAGTCAATGACTGTGCCCTCCTGTGGAGGCTTTGGTGGGCGCGATGCTATCAGGGATTCCTGGAAAAACACTTATGGGGAGTAAGTGTCCAAGACCCACGTTGTTGGGGTTACGGGTATCACATCTGGACCTCGATGGATAGTGTCATTCTCGACATGCAATACCAAGGTGACGGGTGAGTGTGGAAGCTTCCCACTAACCATCAACACCCCTAGATGGACAATCTTCTCAAACCAGATCTTCATCATCAAACTCTTCGGGCCTTTGCAGATTCATGGAGAAGCAAAACTCAATTTCTAGGGATATGTTAATTCACTCCCATGGCTCTGGAAGTATATATAAGTCCTCGAGATTGACTCTAGCCATGATTGGTCATCATTCTTACACACTTTGTCATCTAGTGTATTTGGTATCAACATGTGTGAGGGCACGAGTAGAGTGATATTTTACTTGCTCGGGATCTATTCACTTAGCTTCATCGGTCATGGCACCTCACCATCTGCTGTGGGAAGCATTTGTGGATTCCATCTGGTACCATAGGTCCATGCCGCAAAGTTCATGATGTTGATGCTCCCATGTTTCCTTGCTCTTTTGAATCAGGAAATGGAATGGTATTTTGCATCGTGCTGGATTTGCCTCGTGCGAGCAGTGGATTCACTGGTTACTTCCCTTACTTCTGCAAGCAAACTCACACAAAAAGCCACCTATCATGACATGACTCTGTCAAAGGGATGATTCCATCATTATACGTGATACAAATGGCATCGAAGAAATTGGCTAATCCACAACGATGTAGATTACACGTGTGAATGTCTCCTCCACTGTCATCTCAACACTGGATGTGAAACCTATACCCTAAGAGCCTTCTCAGCCATCCGATTCGAGGCATATTTCCCTTCCTCCATCCACGTTCCATTCTTTCTGCCACCAACTTCTCTCTCCTGAACACCGCGGGAAGTTCTGGATCGTGACATGTTCTCAACCGCCAATCGTGAATGACCCTTCATGCAGTCATACATCTTAGTGGGCCCCATTATCTTTCGCAATGAGAGGCCTTCGCATTTATCCATGCCAGTCTATTCTACGAAATAAACCATGGTTGTATATTTCTTTCCGTTCTTATCGCGGTCGTTGATCTTCGCGACCTCTACCTTTCTTTTGCGATTTGAAATAGCGGCTTCACCCGTGCAAGTATGGCATGCGAAATTGATCGAGGAGGTAGATATGACTCAGATCTCATATCGACTATAGAATGTTTCCGACTTTTAACCCATTTCACAAATTGGAAACGTGGCTTCGATCAAGCATGTCTACTCGCACGAAATGGTTTAGAGCCATTGATCCATATTCGACAAGTTTCAGCCTTTGATCTTGAGCCTTGCCCAACACCTGCAGCACATCTTTCACTTTCTTCTTTGCTTTGCAACTCTGATATCCTAATGGATATTTCACATGAATTTCACGGGGATAAGACCTTCATCAAACTCCTATTAGGTTCTTAAATCATCTGTTAAAAAAAAATGGACTGTTAACAACTAGATCCATGAGGGATGCTATCCTCCCAGTGAGGTACCAAAGAACCCTCGTAGACCAACTGCCAAACCATTGGGATACTTTCAACCTTTCTTTTACATCTCCATTTTTCTCTAAGTTACTGCTTCAACGAATTCATGCCACTCTTGAAAATCATGCTGATGACTGTAAACCTGTGCTGGTAACTGAAAAATGAAAAAAAACTAAAACATTGATGAAGGAAATGCTTGATAACTACCGAGCTTATTATTTCCTACCTACTCTACCTTACTTTGTACATAAATTTGATTAAGTGAAACCAGAATTCCAATGAAGCCAATCAAGAAACTTGCCTAGAATTTTTTTTCTTTCATTGTGCTTGATGGACAGAAGCGAAATAGATAATGGGAGAAGGGAATGATAAACAAATCAATCTTCAGAGCAGAGATGCAACCAACCACTGCCTTCGCCTAGACCCTCCATGTACTCGGCTACAGGGTCATAGAAATTAGGGAAACCTCCAGCATGCTCTGTCACCTACTCATGGGAAAGCCATCCGGAGCTTCCTTCTTCTAGAGATTCGTCAAGTTAACACTTGGAAGATTGAAAAAAAGGACCCACAAAATCTTTCTTCAATGGAACCTCCCAATTTACGCTCAAAATTTTGGCAATAAGAGCTTGATATGCTTCAAGAGGGAAGTCCCCTTCTTTTCCAGTGGAACCGAGTAGGCATATTCCTCCTGTGTGAGGTGGTGCTACTGAAGGCGGAATCTTAGAGAATGTGTTTATTTAGATGCCGATGCATCCATATTCATAGCTTGTTCCTTCACTACAAATTCCCAATATATTAGTAGCGTAAGAGTAATCACCTAGCTGGTTCCTCTTACCTCCTTCTTTCTTGCACAGGCTTTTGGTCTGTGCCAGCTCCGTTTCTTTCTGCTTTTGCTTGGAGGCCTTAATCATGTGTCGTATAATTTCAAAAGAGGCATAAGACAAGGGTAGGCTATCACCTCTATTGCCCCTATCGTCCTTTCCTGTTTCAACCTACTGACTTCACATGGTATCTTGATTCCTTTCATTAGCAGGCTTTATTTCAATAGCTACCTCATCAGGTATATTCTATAGGTACTCTTCTTCATATTCATCATACACAGGTGTATCAAACTCTCTCTTAAAATCATCCTTTGCGAACCAGGGATGGTGCAGGTCGTCATATTCAAAGAACAGTCCTGCAAGACTGCCTGTTCTAGCCTTAGGTCGGTCATCTTTCTGCATGCCATGAGAGGTCTTTGACACGCCAAAGACTTCCTCCTTCTAATTGTAAGGCCCAACCAATTTGTATGTATATTTTATTTGACCACCATTATCTTGATCTAACAATTTCTTGGACATATTAAGGTTTTCCTCAACCTCCAAACAAGCAGCGAACATATGCTGCAAGGTGGTTGATTTTCTCTCCAAAAGAAGCAAAGATAGGTCAGGAGGAAAGGCGGCTACATAATAGATCTTAGCAGCGTTCTCAAGAGGTTGGACTTCCTTAGGCATGTTACAATAAAAGCTTGTGGATTTTCTGTTAAAACTAGATATGGCCTCAGCGTTACACCTTTGTAGGGAATAAAACTATGAAAGTATTTGCTCCAATGTCCTTCTCCTACCCCAAAAATCCAAGAAGGTGCAAGAAAATTCTTTCCAAGTGTTGATGCACTTAGGCTGCAAGTTTTTAAACCATACTTTGGCATCTCCTTGTAAGGATAGGGAGAATCCCACATGCATACATCAAATTTTATTGATCTCAAAAAGGTCAGAGAAATCCTCAAAGTCTTGTAAATGTTTCTCAGCAGTTAATTCTTGGGATTCTCCATCAAACTTGGAGAGGTACTTGTAATATTTTATGGGAAAATCATGGAGGATATGAGGTAGTTGTAGTGGTTCATATCAGCTTGGAGAAAAAGGAGGAATGAGGTTAGGCACAATAGCCAAGCTATCGACCGAGGTTTCGAGAATTTCACAGGGGTGTCCTTTGACATTGTGAACCCTTGGATAAAGATCTAGGCCATCATCATATGTACAAGATGACGCAATGCTTTCGGTTCATAAAGAAGGATAAACATGAATATATTCATATCTCTATTTAGAATGAGCTGAACCATAGAAAGCTGTTTTGATAAATCTGGGAAAATATAAGAGCAAACTTACAAGGTAGGATAAAACATCCTGAAAGAAACACAAACCTGAGTATTTGGACCTTCCGTCAGGCATTTCTAAGTTTTATAAGGAATCCATTTTCTAGACGGAGCCTGCCATCTTTCCTTGGCCGTTTGATTTCTGGGTCATGCCACCAACGGAGTCGCTGAAGTCTGAATCCTTCAAGAGTGGAGTCGTCAGGTTAAAAGTGCTCAACCTTCTTGATGTCTAGCCAATTTTTCACCATCAACAACAAGATCTAAATCTTTGTCTCTCTTCCCAAGGATGATCTTCAACTCGTCCTTGACAATGGCACCAGTTTGTTAGCACCAGAATTGAGGCCAAAGGTTGTGGAAGGCCTGCTCCCAGGTAATAGCAAAACTGCTTTAGACTGCACCTCTGGCCCTGCATAGTCTAAGAGGGATCTCTCATTTTTCATTGGAGTCTACCACGCATAATATTTTCAATCTCGTGTGTCACTAAAGTATACTCCACATAGGATTTTCAATAGGCATGATCAGGGGGCCAGGATCCTGAATGGAACAAAGTGTGTAAGGGAGTTGATTGAATTGGGAAACATTCTAGGGCTGAGGCTCTCCATTGTAAATAATTTTGATGCATGTGTTATGAATAAAAGTTGCAGAGAAAGAGTTGTTTATCATAGCAGAGATTCATGTGTCATTTCTTTTCCCAATATGTATCTTCTTTTACGTGTAATGTGTTTCATGTTTTCACTCCAGTCTGTTAATTGCTTTCCATGTCTGCAACTTAGGGTATAGTAGTTAGGAATTCATACTTGTTATGCTCTGACTGTTGTTCTAGACATTTATCAATTGTTCTTCTAAAGTTGCATAGAATTCATCTCGCTGGTGCTCCACGTAATGGACTGTTCTCTCTCTCATCGCTAAAAATATCCTAATTGGGAGATCAATGGCTACCTTGCCTCTATTTTCTGCCTGACACCTTCCTTTCTCTTACAAGCATTCATTATACAGGTTCTTGACTCCATTCCCAATGGTTCCCACCTCGATAATCCCACCTTTCATCTCACCCTTACACACTTTGTTCCATTCAGGATCCTAGCCCCCTGATCATGCCTATTGAAAATCCTATGTGGAGTGGACTTTAGTGACACATCATATTGAAAATCTTATGTGGTGTAGACTTCGGTGACAAATGAGAGATCCCTCTTTGACTATGTAGGGCCGGAGGTGTAGTCTAAAGAAGTTTTGCTGTTACCCGAGAGTGGGCCTTCCACAACCTTTGGGCTCAATTCCGGTGCTAACACCATCATATCAGATAGTAAAGGGGCATAAACACCAAGGAGGTAAGCCAATTGTATAGGGAACTTAGAGGAGGCCAAATCTCTGCATGTGGCAGTCCATCTCTTCAGCAGGTGAAGACCAATGGGCCTACAAATTTTAGGCAGCATCTGACCATCCCTTCTCAACAAACGTCACCTTCATCCTAAGGAGGGGCACACATGTGCAGCTGGGCATCAACCCCTGAGGAGGAGCACTAGCATACAACCCTCATGCATGCATCATATTTATGGAGGAATCCCAACATTTTATCAGTGGTAAGTGTTTACCTTCTTCATGTAAATATTTTCCCTAGTTCAGCTATAATTTAGATCCATTTTCCCGGCACCTTACATGAAATTTTTAATTTATTATTCTTGCACATTTTAAGTGAAATAGTGAAATATTAGTATAGCTTCTTCCCAAAGAGAATGAGGAAGATTCTTGTTTTGGAGAAGGTAGGTTTCCATCTCCTTCAATGATCTATTTTTCTGCTCATCCACACCATTCTGCGGTGTTGTGTATGGAACTGAGTGTTCCATTCAAATCCCTTATGATTCACAATATTGTTGGAAGTATATTTTAATGTATTCACCTCCATTATAATATCTTATGGACTTGATATTTTTCCTAAAACTATTCTCAATCATAGCTTTACAAACTTTAAAAATTCCAAATACTTTTGATTTTTGTTTCATGAAATATATCGAGCATAACCTAGAACAATCATCAATAAAAGTAAGGAATTACCTGGAACCATTAATTAATGTTGTAGGAATTGGTCCTGACACATCACTGTGTATAAAATCAAGTATAGAGGCATCTCTTTGTGCCTTCCCAACTTCATACCTCTTCTCTAGATGCTTACATACCAAGAAACTAGGACATACTCCATCGAAAGTTTGCTTGAGAGGAAATCTTTCAACCATTTTATCATTGTGGATATCTTGGAGATATTTGAAATTGATATGCCCAAATATCTCATGCCATATATTTCTAGTGTTGTTAGCATGAGTCAATAGAGTTGTAGGAGTCAAAACAGGCAAAAAATGTGAGAACTCATAATCCTTACTGGAATAATTAGCAATACTTTTCTCTGCAAGCTTTCTAGTATGATTTTATGTTATTTCAACTGAGTTAGAGTCAAATGTAACTCTATTAGGAGAGCCTATATGGGTCATTTGATAAACAGAAAACAAATTTGCTGCAAGAGAGGGCACATAGAGAACATTCTTGAACTCACCATTCTTTTTTTAACTGACCCTATTTCGACAACTGGGATTTGGGACTCATCTCCCATGTGAATGCTAGGTACTCCTTATGGAGTGAGAGTGGAGAAGGATTCCTTGGAGGAAACCATGTTGTTGGATGCTCTAGAATCAATGAAGTAAGCTTTCCATTGAGTAAGGCATGCCTTCAAGGCATGACATCTGTCATGATTTTTCATCGATGGTCCAACATCAGAATTATTTGCTCCTTGTGGAAGGGAAATTTTGTTATGTTCAAGGAGGGAATACAACTAGTCAATTTGCTTCTTCATGCAATATATTTCAATATTAAATCCCCTCATACAATAAGGACACTTAGACTTTTAAAAATGTTTATTCTTCTTGGAACCCAAGACTCCTTCAGAAGACTCCTAACTCTCTTTTGGATTCGAATTAGATGCTTTAGGGTCCTTCCCCTTGTGATTCCATTTATCTTGCACATTGGTTGAGACTGGCATCAGAAGAGCTTCGTTCTTGGAAGTTTGGACGACTCCCATTTGGGCCAACTTATCCTTCTCTTGTATTAAATACTGGGCAAAGCCATCAACTGAAGGAATCTTCCAATTGTAGAAGGAAGCTCTTCTGGAATGGAATCTAGAGACAAATACAAATTAATAATAACCAAATTTACTGAGCATAGAGAGCAGAAGCTTCTCATCCTTCCTCTCTATTCTGCATTGCTTACATTATAGTGCTAGAGAATTGAATTTTGTGAAAAATAGTTGGATAGTTTTGAAACTATTGGAATGCAATGATATTAGCTCATTCTCCAATATGTGCCCTCAAAGATACTCTTGTTTTCCAAACAAGAATTCAAGCTTCTCCCAAGATTATTTAGGAGTATTCAATCCCTCAAGGTGAAAGAGGAGATCCTTGGAGATGTGACTGCAAAGGAAGCGAAATGCTTCATCCAACCGATTCAATAACTTATTTTTCTCAGTAGGATGATGAGGTTTTGTCTCTCTCCCCATAGTAGTCCTATACATACCAAGCTTGTGCAAGGAGACTTGCATATCTTCCCTCCAATCAACATAGTTGAATGGTGTAAGTATTTGGGGTATGAGATATGAGGAATCCATCAATTTTCCTTCAGAACAATCAATTCTTCAATCAAGCTATGTAGTACCTGTAAGAAACATTGCAAAATAAAAAAAATTCACAATCATGTCAGAATCAAGCCTTCCATATCAACATGTATACTTTCTGAGGGTCTGTCACACCTGTAGAGACTTCTTTGAATGAATACAGAGTTAGCAATGCATACTTTGCAGGACTTACATGGAAACCCAACTGCTTTTGGTGTACAATGGAGATTGGACAGACTTGTTGCTTTTCTAAATAGGATTTGATACCATGTTTAAATTATCGTGCCATTTATCTATAGGAAATGAGTGAAATTTAATTGTATTATTGTGTAGTGGAATGGAATGAAAAATACACACCAAGTAAGACAAATTTCTTAGAAAACTGATACGTATTGCTCGGTAAAATTATAGTATTATCTTCATCAATCCCAATAGTATACATTGATGTTACATAAAGGATAATTTGAATAATGTGGATAGGATTCAAATATCCCAACTCAAGAATGACTAACTGGCTAAATAGAAGTGTCTAAATCACTATCGGAGCTCACTAGTATAACTCCATATGTCTAATTTAGTCTCTCAAATAGTTAAACCAATTAAACTAATGAGGTAGGTGAGAAGTGGTGCCTAACCCCATGCAAGCATGAATGACTAGTGCTAACTGAACTAGAGGAAATCTAACTGAATGTAACTAGAGCATAATTTATCTTAACTAGGTACCAATTACCAACACCTTAAGGAGGCTGGTGGTGTCACTCCTAGTGTCTCCTAAATTTTAGGGATTGGTCTCAGAGGAACATAAACGGATGCATGAACATGAAGTCAGTTGCCGTTAACCTCTATATGTGTTCCCCACACTCTAGTGACTTGGTACCGGTGGCACCAATAACCGAAGTGGTCCCAAAGGTACTAGTGGACCCAATATCAAGTAATGACTCCTAAGTTAGGAAAATATAATCTAATAGACTAAGTATGGACAAGGGAGGATTATAAATCCTAACATTTGGATTAATTATTTTAAAGTCAATTTGAGTTTGGATTCACATTATTCCAGTATTAGAATTCCTCCAAACTTTGATAGGTTCAATCAACTCTTGATAAACAAGCTTAATATATATGCCTGATTCTTGCAGTTGTGGTTGACCTAGTCATTCACATGTCATTCTAGTCATTATATTTGCTTGAGATCCAAATTCTAGATTAACCTATGAGATGCAACATTCGTTGACATATAAATCGACAAGGGGATCAATATCTTTTTTTCTTTTTGATTAAGGTTGCATAGGATTTTAGGAACCTTTTTAGTGCTTGTGTAAGCTTTTATTGCATACATTGAATCTATTAATCGTGTGACAACTTCCTATTTTGTTAATAATTGAAGTAATTCATTTAAAGTTTTATTTTTACATCATTTTTCATCTTCAACTTTAGTAATTATTCAAATAGATTTGAAGCATTTTTGAAAATTTATTTCTATTGGTGGGGCTTGGGGTAATTGGTGTATTTATTTTAGATCTTCCCAACTTGGGGTTTATCTTGACAAATATTTGTTCCCTATCTTGTAATAATTTCTAGATTATTATGATTCAAAAATTCATCCTTTGCTACACTAGCTAAAAATTTAACATTTTTTTATTAATGATTTTATCAAGCATGATGGGGCAGCCTTCAAGAGAATGCACCTAAAACCCCACATTTTGTATAAAAATTGAGATATGTTTTGTACTTCCAAGGACAGTCGTGAATCAAATGTTCTTCACTGAAACAACTAAAGCATATTGGTTTGGAATAACCATTGGGGAATCTTCCAAGATTGTTATAGCAACCATAACCTCAGTACCCACTGCATCAGTTATATCCATTCTTGTGGTGGTCATTATTTATGTTTTTCTCTCAACCTCTTTGATTTTTATTGTCAACAATTTGGATCTAATATATAGTGTTATAATTATTTTTATTCTTCAATTTTTTATACAGCCAGTTGTGGTGTGCTGGGTTGTCTGACATATTCCACATTAGTTTTTATTAGAAGCATCAGTGTTGTATGGACATTTAATTTTTGTGTGTGGCTCAAACATTTTGCATATTCCATAGAAATATGTTGTTTGATTTGTCTTAAAATTTTTGGGTTGTATTTCTTCTAGGAAATATCTTGGGTCTTCCTACAAATATCATCGTTCTTCTGAGAATGACCTCCTGCCATCCTGATAATGTCTATGGTCGTTGAGACAAAATGAGCCTTTTGTGTGGCCTTTAAAAGAATGTGTTGTGAAACATAGGTCGTTATGTTGTAATGTAAGTTGTTGTAGCAACTTTTTCATTATTTCCAACTTTACTTCTAGTCTATGGTTGACGTGGCCAACATAAATATATGCATTGGGCTCAACTTTTTGTGTTTTTTTCAAAGTGTCATCATAAGTTGTAATTAATATCATCTCAAAGGAATTTTGATTTGTGGTAGTAAACTTAAAATAAACCATGGAATAAGAATAGATTCATTCATTTTTATGGCATCTGGATGAGCAAGTTTTTAAATATTTTTTGTATCCTCGTATAGATTCACCTAGTCTTTGCGCTATTTCTTTGATATTTTGAGTAGATAAGTACCTAATATCTTGGGTGTGAAAACTCTAACAATTTCATCTTGATTTCTTGTTTGGTTTATGTTCTATTTTCTATAAAACTCATATACCATGTGATCACAATTTTACGGAGACCACCTACAAACATTCTTAGCCTTCCATACAATTTCATAATAAAACCAATGGTTTATAGGGTCTTCATGACCTTCATAAATAGGACATTGTACTTGAGAAATAGACATACTAAAATAATTAGTGCTAGTATTACCTAGACTAGTATTATTTATTATACTTACTAATGATGATGACCTATCGAATGAAGACTGACTTTGTGCTAACTGGTGATCTTCTTCATAGAATAAATCAACCTCTTATTTAGACTATTTGTTGATAGGTAGGGGATTATACTAATTTATTTCTTCAATAGATAGTATTGCTAGTAGGGGGTACCTCCACATGTTCTGAGTAGAAGAGATGAAAGCAGATCCTTGAATATTGTGATGTAAAAATGATCCAATTCCCATGTATCGGTATTTGTTGATCCTAGATTTGTTATCAATTTTTACAATTAAATTACTCATTTAAACATATATTTTATTATCTTTTTGCATATTTTATGTCACGCAGATCATCATTTAGCCTACGGTATGTATGAATTTAAGGTTTATATAAAATCCATTTATTATTATCATTTTATGATTTTATTAATTAAAATTGACATTATTAAAGCGCATTTGATATAATAATTGATTTTTATATTTGTTTGCAGGTTATATAATCTTTCTTGGACAAATTAACAAAAGTATGCATTCAAATTTCCATGTGCACAACACGTCCATCTCAATGCCCAACTCGTCATCCATCTCAATGCACGAAACTCGTTGGTAGCTTGCTAAGTGCTAAAACATGTTACTGCATACTTTAGTTCTGAAGCGCACCAGCAAACAGACATTTCATTCATCCTAGATCTGCGCCAAGCATATCCAGCTCATGGTCCAACTCACTGTTTAGCTTTCCATCCAGATCGCTAAGCAGACTGCTCATTGTTGAGAATTGATTTTAGGCATTAAAACGTGAAACAGTTCTGCAAACAACCTATTGTCCACACCTCTGGGTAATGAATCTTGCTTCTAGATTATCCGCCAGCTTTCATCCTCCTTTGTTGACACCTCACCAAAAAACCATGCATTGGGTTGATGTATTAACCTACGTTCTAGAATACTCACCTCTATGCACTCTCCTCTACTTGCCACTAGTCCACCTGTTGCGCTAAAAAAGGAGTTGTGCGTCACATCTAAGAGCCGTTTGGAATGGAGAAGGATCCCATGTGTTACACAGTCCAATGAAGAGAACCATACTTGCACTGAAGAAGGGAAGATCCTATGCATTGGCCTATGATTTGTCAAATGCCTTAATGATCGAATAAATTTATAGAGCAGTCAACCACTAAAGGGTTGGCTTTCCCATCTTTGTAAACAACTATATATACTAGCCTCTACGTGAGATCTCAGTTAGTTCACAATTTTATCAGTTTATGCTTTGATTTGTTCTTGAGAACATTGTAACTCTATTCCATCATTTTAATAAAGAGCTATATGCTTTGTTATTGACAATTGCGTTTGAGTAGAAGTTAGCCAAGCACCACCCCTGATTGTTGAGAGGTCCCCTCATCAACAATATGTTTCTTTCTTTTTCTTGTTTATTTCTTTCATCTTTTCTGTTGTAGTTAGTTTTGTTTCCAGTTAGTTTTATCATTTCATTTTCTTCCTATAATGCATTTTATTTCCAGAATTAAATAACTCGATTGCGTGCATAGTTTAATTTCAAATTTACTTTCAATCCTTCTATTTCCACTTTATTGTTCAGTTTATTTACAAGCAAATAGAGTAGATTGCTTTTACCAAGTTAAATAGATTCAATTCTGTTTATTTTCCTTTTGCTCCAAGTTTATGCAATTTAAATTCCAGTTTGTTTATTAACATGTAATGATTTCTTTATTTTCATGAATTTGTTTAAGTTCATTTCACTATTAAATTTGCTTAATAAGTAGGTTTACTTATTGTCTTTATGCATTAGATTTACATCTACACGAATTCAGCTGAAGATTAGATCATTTAGGTTAATTTTTGTCATTTTAAATATGCAGACTGTCATTCAAACAACATGTTTAAACTATCATTCGGCCACCCCTTTCAGAACTATAGTTCAGTCAGTCATTCAGCCCATAGTTTTGTGTTTAATTTTTTTAATGAGTTCTGAGATTGTTTTCAGTTCTGTTTCTTTAGTGTTTGAAGTATGCTTTGACTATAATAGTTAAAGGATAGGTTTATTTTATATTAAAGATAATTTGAATTTTTTTAGATTATTTATTAAAAGTTATCTTATTTCTTTTCACCTTGAATATGTGTTAAGCTATTTTATGTTTTGTTTCTTGAGTTGGTTTTCGATTCTTTTTACTGTTGTATTGTTTTGTGTTCATGCTTTTAGACTAATTTATCCGTTGCATGTAAAATTCAGTATTGTGTGTGTTATATTTAGCATGTTTTTAGGTTATTCCTTTTTTATTGTGTGATTACTGAAAGATACTTGTACGACAAAATTCAATGATATTATATTAAGTTTTCTACTTGTTTCTTCTTATTTAATTTTCTTTAGTAAGCTTTCTACTTGCTTATTTTATTAATTTTTCTACTTGCCTATTTTATTTTCTACGTGCTTATTAATTAGGTTTTCCTTGCATCTTCGATTCCAATTTAAATATTATTTGTTAATGGTATCATTTTCAATTTAAAGTTATTTTCTTATAAAATAATTTGTCAATTATTTAGTTTAATATTTTGTTTCGGTTTAATTACTTTAATAATTGAATTATTAGGAGTTTGACTCGGTTTCTCATTTTGAAATATATTTTGATCTTTTGCTTGTTAAAATATTTCCATGACACCATAGGAACCCCTCTACCTTCGCATATATTTTTTGTCAACTCCAATCCTACCAACTGTTATCAACCCAAATGGCGCTTCTCCATCTGAGTGCCGACATTCTTTATGTTGGTACACAAAAGGACAAATTAGGATTGAAGTTTGCCAAAGAACTATAGATGGGCATGACTTGGGATGCATTTACCCTTAAACCAGCGTGCTATATATTTTTTCTAAGTGTTGAGTTGCATACGTGACTATCTTCATTGCAACCCGCGTACACTAGTGTATGCGAGTTTCCTTCGAGCAACTCACGTGTCATATGCGGGTTTCCTATATCAATAGTCGCGTACATCTTAGCTTGTCTTTAAAAAATATAAAATGTGATTATTTGAGATTAGTTGGGCCCTAATTCTTAACTATCCCAACTGTTTCAACCACCCCAGCCTTCGAAACCAGTCTATTTCCCAAAGTATAAATAGAGGCCTTGGGGTGGGTAATAATCAATCAATATTGGAGAGAAAACTTATGCTGGTGGTATATCTTTAGAAATATTGAAGTAGCAGAACTTAGAGACCTTTGGTTACATAGGATTCTTTGTCTCAGAAGCTGGGTTGTACTCTTATCTCATTCACTGATTGTTAATAAAGAGAATTCTTCTTCTAGCCTTGTGTTGAGTCTATTTCATGTATTGTGGTTAATGAATATATATGATTATATGTTTGATATATTGTTTATATTACCTCCAATATATACATGCATGAGATATTACTTGAAATATTTTTTCTTTGCAGGTGAAAGAGGAGCATCCATGGAAGCTTTGGAGAGAAGAGGAGCGGGAGAAGATCAAGCATGGATCAACCGTCGGTAATCAGGTAAGTCAAGACTTTCTTCCTATTTCCTTTCAATTCTATGGTAAAGATTATTGTCTGCAAGGTTAGTAGTAAGATGCTAACCCTGGACCCTAGGTTACAAGGGTGCTTAATCCTGAACAACAGAACTAGTGACTCTACTGGGGAGTCTAGCCTATTGTGGGTTAGTCCTATAGAAACTTTCCTAGTCTTAGCTCTGATTCAGTGTGTGGTTGTCTATCTTGGCTTTGATTTGTAGTAGTGTGTCTAGAGACCTTTATTATTTTTTTCTTTTGAAAAAATCTTGTTGTGTACGCGGTTTGCTGTGCTACACAGTCGCATACAACAACTTGTGTACGTGGGTTTCTCTATAAGACAGTTGCGTACAGTACGCAGGTTGCTCTATAAGACATTCGCGTACATCTTTTTGTAGCAATTTTTTAGGTAGGGTTTCTTGTCCCTGTCTTGTTTGGATTTTGCTTTGCTTGAAGGTCTTTTGTTGCTGGCATCTTGTTGTAAGTCTGAGAGTCCTGTATACCATACTTTGTGATTTTCAGTAAGCCCTTGAGTTTTATTATTTGAGTCTTCTTCACTTATCAATTTGAGGTAGATTCTCCTATTTGGGTGATAGGTTCAATGGTGTGTATCTGAGTCAGTGATTAGGATTTTAGATACCTTCTACTCTATACTACTTTCGAGTAGTGTCATTTTGTCGCTTGTCCTTTAGTGATTTCAATGGATTTTTATTCATTGTTTTCTTCCCAAGTTAGATGTTCTCCAAGTCTCCTCCTTAAGTGGTTGAATTTGGTTCTTGCAAGTCCGCTATACTTCATATTGCTTGCTTTATGGTCTGATTATTTAAACATGCTCAATAAGTTTGCATTTAGGTGCACGGTAATTTTTGAAGAATTTGAAAAATGAAGGAAAAAATTTGAAACATTTGCATTTTAATTGCATATTGTAGTTTTATTTTCAGTATTTTCAAATAAAATTACAAAAATTACAAAAATAAGTCTTAGTCTTCTCATACTTAGTTGCAATTTCATTAGCTCATATTTACAAAAAGAAAAGAAGCTTCTTTTAAGTAGTTGTAATTTGTTTTGGAATTAATTTTATACACCTTTTTACTTTTCTTATCAAGTATATAATATCATAGTCATTCACGCCACTTACCCTTTGACTAAGAACAACCCTTAAAATGAACGCTATAATTTAAAATTTATTCGTAAGCTTTTTCTGTAGGGCCATACACCTACTAGCTTAGGCTAGGATTGTGGGATAGGAAGTGTATACTCCCCACAAGTGTTTAAATTCAGATGTAGTTGGCCAATTGATAGGTAAATCCTTTTCTATGTTGGTAGTATCTAGGAAGCTCCTCTCAAATGGGAGTTAAGCACGAGGCCGTGTAGAGGCTTGGACTGAGGAGATAACACTTTGATTCCTTGTCAAAATGTATGTTGGAGCAGGGTCCCGCAGCTACAGGAAAAGATGCCATTTTGGCGGATAGACAGTTTGGAGAAGATGAAGAGATAAGGTGAAGCTATGATGTCGTAGCATGTTTCTAGCTATAGAGCAGAGCCGAAAACCATGACTATTGAAACAGAGAAGTCAAAGAAGATGACAGTACCTGAGCGGTCAAGAAGAGAGAGCTCAACCACTGCATTGAAGGTAGCGGCGAAGACAGGAGGGCTTAGCTACCCTCATAAAGGAAAAGGAGCAACGAGGCCGAGGTATTGAAGACGAAGGACAGAAGAAGGGAAGCGGTGCATAGTACCCATGGTCAGTGCCGGGAAGCATGGANAAAAGAGGATACCCCAAGTACAGATACGCCGACTATCACTAGTTAGGGTTTGGGTTACTGTTGGGATAGGCCCACAGTGTTGTAATGGCGAAACCTTCGGGCCACCTATAAAGGGATGAAAATTGTATTGTAAAAGGTTGGCATTTTGGGCATTTTAGGCCATCCAGCTAGTCAGATTATCAATAGTCTGTTAGCTTACTGTTATTTTGCATTGTAAAAATCCGCAGGGATTGATAGACAGACAGAGAGAGAGAGAGAGAGAGTGAGAGTATATTGTAAGAAGGCAATATAGAGAAGAGATCTAGGAGAGAAGGGCTCCAGGTTGAGTGCGGAGTTACCCAGAAGATCTCTAGCTACATATGCAGTGCAGCAAATCTGTGTACCTCTCTCAAGTTGTAATATAGAAACACAGTTCTGTGGATGTAACTTCCATCCTGGAAGTGAACCACGTAAAATCTGAGCATTATGTGTCTGATTCATGTGATTGTATTTGCTTGTTATATCTGTCATTCTTTACATGAACTTTGCTTAGAGTAAATGTAGGTATGTGTATGTTATTCAGTTCATAACATAATAACAGGATAAATGCAAGGTGAAGTCTTTAAGCATTCTGTATAAGAGCCTGTTTGAGTTTCCCTTAAGACAGTTAAGAGTCATAGTATAAAACAACTTTGTACATTGTGTCTGGTGAGTTAACACCAGTAAGACAAGTACGCTGAGCCACAGCGGTAGGATATCACAGGGAGGCGATATCGCACCAGCAGAGGAGTTGCGGTGCGCGATACTGCGGGTTGAGGAGCGAGCGTAGGAGATAGCTAGGTGTTTCCCTGGGTGCAGCGATGTGATAGAGGTTGGAATCATTGCGATAAAGAAGAAACTGCGCATCGCGTCATAGAGAGGAAAGAGCAGTCTTGCAAGCTAAGAAGGGCTGTGAGATGCACATAGGATGCCATACAGAACCTGGTCGAGACACTTGAATCCTTGAACAACCCATTAGAATCACTTCGAGTGAGACTTCAGGCCACTCCGCGGTCTGTCGCCGAAAGGACCAGTGAGCTAGGGGTGTTGTTGGTTCATTATAGTAAACCCGAGTCTGCCCAGACGACCAACAAATGGTTCCGTTGCCGGTTTTGAACAAACTGAGCACAGATGTTCTGTTGGCATTCTACTAGAGACAAACTCAATGAGTGGGTTGTGTCTAACCAGAAAGAGTTTGCTGAACAAGAGAACAATAGTCCTAGACTGAGTACAGAGGACTGGTTACAAAAACATATCATTATAGACCTGCATGCGATATTTTTTGTGACCTTTGGAAACGAGCTTTATGACTGGTTATCAAAGTTGATTGATAAGAACATATTCAAGAAGAAAAGAAACATCGTCTGGACACCGGAGCTGATTCAGACCGTGAAGAACCTTGATAATCCCATTACGAGGACAGTAGACTTCTGGCTTGTGAGTGTGCTAGAAGGCTTGGTCACAGAGTTTGCAGTCGACCAGAGAAAAAGCTTCAGCGAGGCTGAACGGTACTTCTTCAAAGGATATCACGGTAAGTACCTAAAATCTTTAAACTTGTCCATTAAGATGCTATTATATGAAAAAGGAAGAATGGATCTAGTTTCAGATGAATAAGTAAAGATAGTAATGTCACAAGAATTTGAAATTGATTTTGATGACATTGGACGTACACGTAGTGGAAATAAATACAAAGTAGATTTCAGATCTCCCATATTTGAAGATAGTTCAGATAATACTAGACAACAGAGTCACAATACCATAGACAGAACAGAAGGGGGTATCCCTTACCACCCTTATACCCCACAGAAACAGATTAGGACTCAGAGCAATCCCGTAGAAACTCCATCTAGTAGTTCCCAGACAGTACATACTACCGCTACATCACCTCCACCTACACCAACGAGTGGTAGTAACACAACAAATCAACATCCACCACGTAGAAATAGAATGGGGGATGATATGAAGCTACCTATCTTTAAGGGTACAGGGGCAGAGGACCCAGAGCAGCATTGGTTTCTATGTGAAGCCATGTGAACCATTAAAGCAATCAATGATGATAATAGTAAACTTGTACAGTTGGTCACCACACTGAGAGAATGAGCTTTAACATGGTATATGAAGTATACCTCAGCGGTTACCACAGTAGTACCCAGAACACTTATCCAGGTTAGGACTGCCATGATTAAAGAGTTTAAGAAACCTAAGTCTAAGTCACGGTGCATTACAAAGCTCAAATACATCAAACAGTTACCTACAGAGTCAGTGTGGGACTTTGATCAGAACTTTAAAGCCCTTATAGACCAAGTCAGCTTTGAGTTTGCACCGAAGTAGCATAAGGAATGGTTTATTGCAACGCTGCTCCCTCACATCAGACTACCATTGATGCAGCAGAAACTCCAAATGTAGGACGACACATTGGAGATGGCAATGAAACTAGAGGCTTCACCTCTAGCTGAAACTAGCACAGGTATGACAAATCTGCAAAACCAGTTGGCTAATCTCATGATACAGATGCATGAACTTAAGAAAGGGAAAGAGGTTGCGCAAGACATTTGGTGCGTAAAGTGTAAAGCACAAGGCCATACTAAAGATAACTGTCCAGTCTTTGTAGAATATCTAGCAACCGGGGCTCCTAACCCCTTACCACAGACCCATGGGCCGTGGTGTGAAATATCCAAAACAAGAGGACATCTACCTCACCAGTGCCCTCTACTTTAGAAGTACGTACAGACACCTAAGAACTTATACTGCATCTTCTGTAAGTCAGTAGGTCATGATGAACACGATTGCCGAGCCTATGATCTCATGGTCGGAGCAAAGCAAGACCTGTACAGAGTCCAATTAGAAACATAAGGTCAAGCAGTAGGACCACAACATGATCCGGCTTATGGTGGCTGTGGAGGAGGATTCATAGGACGAGGAGGATTCAGAGGATTTGGCCATGGAGAAGTCTTTGGCCATGGTCGCAGACCAGTCACTTGTTACAACTGTGGAGTTGTAGGACATTATGCTAGGGACTGTCAGAGCCCTACCACCACATGTAGCTATTGCAAATCTTACGATCACGCTATAGAATATTGTCCTACCTTGATAGCTAAGATCAGAGAACCTAAGCCAGTATTACACCAGAACATCCAGTTTATTGCTACTGAGCAGGAAGAACCAGAACTAAGAGTCAACATTGTGACTCGCAGTGGTGTTTCCACCAATGAGATATCGCAGGTTACTGAAAAGACCACATGTCAGGAGTGGGTGCGTAAAGCTCCTAACAAAGCAACACCACTTGACCTGCAGAAGAACAAATAGACATTTCAAGAAGCTAAGACTTTCTTTGATGACCCTATGCAATCAGGATCATAGGTACCGCTGTCTAGGGGCATACCGCAGCAAGCACCTTGTGGCGTTAGCCCTGAACAGACATCACAGGCTACCACATCAGGCACTTGCGACGAAGACGAGTTGGTAGGATGTGTACAATCCTTCCTGCCCAGTTGTTTAAAACTTGTGAGAAATGAACAAGCTATTGGAGAACTTCAGCGCATCATAGATCAGTGTCAACCATCTTCTTCCATGAGTAGTGCACAGCGTGATATTCATAGTATTAGGGGACATACAAGAACAGGAAGAGAGACGCGACTCACAGCACAGGTTGGATAATTTGAAATGAACGAGGTCATCCTAGATCTGGGATCAAAGGTAAATGTTCTAACTAAACAGACATGGGAACAGATGGGTAGCCCTACGTTAGTCAGATCACCTATCCATCTCAGATTAGCTAATAAACAGCGGGTATCACCCCTGGGTCGATTATCACAGGTGCCAGTTGACATTGACGGAGTTCGCAGCTCTGTGAACTTTGAAGTTATAGAAATTATTGGTGATAGTAGACCATATCTAGCACTATTAGGAATTGATTGGGTGATTAGTAACATGGCCATTATCAACTTAAAGAGAAGACAAATGAACTTTGAGGACGCGCAGATCCGGGTCATCGCACCATTGGATCCTCTTCAGGGTCCTAGATACATTGAACCTATCCGAGCAGAGGAAGAGGCACGTAACATGGACAGCCTCTATCAGATGACTGTGAACTAGAGCGACTACATCAATCCAACCACAGAAGGGAACATTAGTTGGGGATGCGACAGTTCATGCGCATCAGATTCGGATGTTGGTCTAGAGAACTAGAAGAACAGACTTTACAAAGTCTCAGCGCGCAGATGTGCGTACATGACTAAGTCACTACGATGGATTGGCACATAGATCAATGAGATTCCATCATTTCATGGTATAACAGACATCCAGGAATTTCTCATGCAGTTTGAACAACAAATCCCTCACGAGCAGAGGATTGCAGCTATGGACCTTGCAGCACGAGCTACACCTGCAAGATGGTGGTATGCACATAAAGAGAATATCACATCATGGGATGATATTAATAGATTGATGGCGATCAGATTCTCTACCGACAGAGAGCATATCCAGTAGAGATACACAGGAGAAAGTGACCCCAGGACACACATTCAGACATGTGAACAGAATTGGTCGGACATTCCCGAGGATGAATGGGTTCACCGATTCATTCACACTTTGGACCCAGTTCCACGGAACTGGTACACAAAGACTGAATTGTGCAAGGGAACGATTACATGGCCACTTCTAATAGACATCTTTCTACTCACCTTCGCTTTTGAATCTGAGTATGCAAATGTTGATCAAGCCCTAGAGATAATAAAGGTTAAGATATTTGAGGGTTCTACCCTATCAGTACAAACTCAACCTGAGTGGGCCATCCAGTTAGAAGACGAGCTTGAGTGCTACAATTTTGCAACAGAACCAGAGGAGGAGGATGAGGATCCTTGCAACATCAACATTCTGGAGTCATAAGGGACTCGCGATGTTGATGGACCGAAGCTACAGACTCCAGAAATCGCAAAGCCACTCAAGATTAAAAATATCAATATTGGCACAGACACAGAACCAAAGTTTGCCTCTATTGGAGACTACTGGACTGATGAAACAGTTGGACAGATTATAGACTTGTTACATGACTATCAGGACCTATTTCCCACCAAGTTCATAGAGATGAAGGGAATAGTCATAGACCTAGGAGTAATGAGGATACCATTGAAAGAGGATGCTAGACCAGTCAAGCAGCGTCCATATAGATTGAATCCACGCTACAAAGAAAAAGTTAAGGATGAGATCGATAAGATGCTAGCAGCAGGCATCATTGAGCCTGTAGAAGAGAGGGAATGGGTTAGTCCCATGGTCGTGCAAGAGAAGAAAACCAAAGGAGACATCAGGATCTGTGTCAACTTACGTAAACTCAATGACGCATCACTTCATGATCCATTCCTGACACCTTTCACTGATGAAGTATTAGACAATGTGGGAGGACAGGAGGTCTACTCCTTCACTGATGGCTTTTCAGGCTATCACTAGATCAGGATCCACCCAGAAGATTGCCATAAGACCACGTTTGCAACAGAATGGGGCTTATTCCAGTATACGGTAATGCCCTTTGGTCTTAAGAATGCACCAGCTATCTTTCCTAGAGTAGTAGTTGCTGTATTTAAGGAATACATCCATAAATTCCTAGAAGTTTATTTTGATGATTAGACTGTATTTGGATTAATTGACAAGCACATAGGAGATTTAAGACTGATGTTAGAGAAATATAGGTAGTACCATATTTCTCTGAACTTGAGAAAAAGTATATTCTGTGCGCCATTTGGTATTTGGTTGGGTCACATTGTTTGCAGACAAGGCTTGATGGTAGATCCCGCAAAGATTGCCATCATTGTAAATCTTCCAGCACCCAACTCAGTCAAACAATTGAGAATAGTACTTGGTCATACCGGGTACTACAGAAAATTCATCAAGGGATACACAAAGACCACAGCACCGATGGAAAAACTGTTAAAGAAAGATGTAAAATTCCTATGGAATGAGGAATGCCAACAGAGTCTAAACACACTTAAAGAGAAGATGGTTACAACACCCATCTTAGTATTCCCAGACTGGACTAAACCATTTCATGTACATGTGGATGCATCTGGCATCGCACTAGGGGTTGTTTTAACACAACCAGGAGAAGGAGGTATCAATCATCCTATCGCATACTCCAGCAGAAAACTGTCGACAGCAGAAAAGAACTACACCATGACAGAAAGAGAAGGCTTAGCTATGGTGTACACGCTACAGAAGTTCAGGCACTACTTGTTGGGTGCCTCGTTCAAGATGTTTACTGACCATTCCGCATTAAAGTATCTAGTCAATAAGCCAGTGTTAGGGGGAAGAATCTGCAGATGGTTACTCCTCTTTTAGGAGTATGATTTTGAAATCATTGTCAAACCAGGAATATTGAATGCTGGACCTGACCATCTGTTGTGAATAGACTCAGGAGAAGAGCCAAGTAATCTAGAGGACAATTTGCCAGATGCGCAATTGTTTTCTATCCAGATCGCAGATGAGTACTATGCTGATATCATTCACTTTCTCACTACAAGAAGGGTGCCTGAGGAGTTTATCAAGCATCAAAAGAGGCAGTTGGTTGTTAAAGCAGTTTACTTCACCCTGATCATAGGACAGCTATACAAGTTAGGTCCAGATGAAGTCCTGCGCAGATGTGTGATGCCGTATGAAAAAGAGGCTATTATCAAAGAAGCACATTTAGGTACCGCAGGAGGTCATTTCACTGGAAAGACGACTGCGCAGAAAATCCTGACCACAGGATTATGGTGGCCTATGTTACATAAAGATGCTAAGGATTTTTGCAGATGCTACGATATCTGCCAGAGGGTAGGAAAACCCTCACGGAGAGATGAAATTCCACTGCGACCACAGGTTACGTTGCGCGCATTTGACAAGTGGGCTATAGACTTTGTGGATCCTATCAACCCACCGGGAAAATGAAATGGTGCGAGATATATCATCACTAGAATAGAGTACCTCACCAGGTGGTCCGAGGCCAAATCAGTAAGAAACTGTGATGCTACTACAGCCTCACAGTTCATTTTTGAAAACATCATCACTAGATTTGGATGCCCAGTCATTTTGATGAGTGATCAGGGCACACACTTCTTGAATCGTAACATTGAGGACTTGATGAAAGAATTCCAGACACAACACCATAAGAGCACTCCCTACCACCCGCAAGCTAATGGTACGGTGGAGGCCTTTAACAAGATTTTAGAAAATGCTCTTACGAAGATATGCAACAGCCAAAGGAATGATTGGGACCTCAGAGTTAACGTTGTATTATGGGCATATAGGACTACATGCAAGAAACTTACACGACACACACCTTTCAGCTTGGTGTATGGCCAGGAGGCTGTTATGCCTATGGAGTATATCCTTCCCATTTTAAGAATTGCTCAGATCACTGAAATGGATAATACAGACACGGTGCATGAGAGGATAGCGTAGCTACTTGCCTTAGAGGAAGACAGATTCATCGTCAGATTCCATCAGAAAGTGCAAAAGGCACGAGAAAACGCTTGGCATGACAGGCACATTAAGAGTAAGACTCTTCAGATTGGAGACTTAGTACTCCTCTATGACAGTAAATTTCTTAAGTTTTTAGGGAAGTTCAAGACGCATTGGTTGGGGCCATATCAGATACAGCAAGTCACAGAGGGATGAGCCGTTCAGCTCAGTAAACTGAATGGGGAGATTCTTCCCACGATGATCAATGGAAGTAGGCTTAAGCTTTATAGTGACAGCCACTCCACCTCGTAGCCCTAATTCAAAGTCGCGGTTGGTACAGATGTCCAGTGTAGTTGAAAGGAGGCATCACACCAGGAATTAGTCTACACCGACAGGTATTCTAAGTATAAGGAATCGCATAAGGACGGTTCATTTTGATTGGAAAAAGAAAAAAAAAGACACGTGTAAGCTTGTTTTGAGCAAGTGATGCGGTGTTGCAGTGCATCAGCACAATGTTTCTCCGTGCCACGTACCTAGTTGCAACGAGACAGAGGGCTAGTCAAGTCACCGTCTGACAGGAAGTTAATGAGGAAATGACCGGTATACCTTATCATATATTTGGCATGGCATAATCAATTTTTCCAGATTTGGCAAATCTTCGACAAGACTGGCGCCTGCACACACACGTTTCGAGGAAAATTGATCGGATTTCAGAATTTATTGAGGAATGGAATGACGGGTGTGGTCTCTTCCAAGCAATTAATACGACCGACGGGTTCATTCTAGATGACCATTGTGTCTGGGATTACTGCCTTTAGTATAAAAGCAGAAATTATTCAGTCGGGAGGGTTACTTTTGCAAAGAGCCGAGAGCTATAGAGTGCAGTGTTAAGTTTCCCCTGTCTAGAGCTAATTTCAGTTACAGAGTGCTATGATTTCCAGAGTTTGCAGCCATTTCCAATCCAAAGTATAACACTGAGTGGGTTCTATCGGAGGATGAACCTCTAGAAGTGATTTTGGAAAGATTCGAGCGTGGAGGCCTTATAGCTGCTATGACCATGCCAAGTTCATCACAGACCAGACAGCGACCAGGGATGAGGAGCCAAACTCACATAAGAGAAGAATCCAGTCCGGAGCTGGATGAAGAAGTTCATAATGTAACAGAATACATCATACCACGATTTGATGGTGCACCAGAGGTAAAATTTCCCAAGAGTGGTAAGTTTCCTGTTCCTATTCCACAGATTGATTCTCGAGTAAAGGAGGATGGAGATCTATTAGGATATGCCGTTGTTTCTAAATTTGTAGATTATAACCTGGGTGATAGTAAGACATACCCTCACTTCCAACCAGATCAGTACCTTACAATTTAGAAGAACCCAAGGATAGGCGCAGATGAATATGTTCCCATGGCACATGTCCAGATTCTTGAGCGCTCAGGCCTGCTCAATCTGTTAAGAATACCACATTTTGGATGTGGAGCAGAGGTTAATGGCATGGTGCACATATTAATTTCATGCGTAGATGGGGGTTACCTCTGGCTTGGCCACAAGGTCGAACTGAACATCGACCTAATAAACCACATTACCGGCCTGTCCAAGACTGGTCAAGTTCCAAAGATAAATATAACAGGAAAAGCCAAGGATTCCAAGCTATCACCAACCCTAGTCACCATGTATAAACTACAGCGAGGAGGTAGGGATTATGACATTGCAATCTTAACAGATGATACCCTTGTATTTACAGCTAGTCTGCTTGCAAGTAGACTGTTAACCAAGGTTCGCCCTAAGGAAGTCACAGGATCAGTAATTAACCTATCCATACAAGTTGTAGAGGGGGAACAGTTCAATTGGTCTTTATTTCTGTTAAATATGTTTCAGCAAGATTGTTTGCAAGCTCAGGATGAGGCAACCCACCCATTCCATTTTTCATGGTTGTTGATACTCTGTGCATTCGTCGGATGGAAGGAGCCGCCCCATAGACAATTTCGACAGCTAGCGAGTGGCGAGCCCAGAGGTACGCGCTACACAAAATTATGGGAGACTAGCAACCCAGCCAAGAAAAAGGTCAATGCAATAGTATTATATGAGTAATATAGGCTGCTGAGGAACATCATAGAAGAAATACCACGTATCAGCAAGGAGGTCGGTTCGATTTTATGGTGGACCGCCATAGATTTTACCTGAGGCTAAAAAGAACTAAAAAGGACGATTGGGATAATGGGTTTTTCAGGATGACAGCGAAGGATATCGAAGGAATCATCAAGGACTTTTATGCCGATTGGAAGCAAGCGTTAGAAGACACCACACCCCTACCATCAGGCACTGCACAAACAGACCCATTGGATAAGGGCAAAGACAAAATGGAGACCGAAACACAAGATGCAGCACAAGTGCCACTGCCAGGACAAAAGAGGAAGGATGGAGAACAAGGGACACCAGAGACGCAGATGACACAAGATGGAGAAGAAGATATACTAGAGACACCGAAGAAGAAAAAGTACAAAGCCACAAAACCAGTTTCGAAGACTGCACTGAAAGAGGATGATTATGAATTCATTGCAACAAGAATGTATGACACATTGAAGGACTCATTCAAGGAGATGCAGACATCGTAGGAAAAGATACAAAGCGCGGTAGAAAAGAAACTTCTGGACTTAAAGATAATCACTGAGAAGACTGCCATGATACAGGTTCTGCCAGTAAAGTTGACCGCAGGAGAAATTTCAACACAGTCGATTTCCCACGAGGAAACTTTCGCAACAGACCGTATCAATACAGTTTTGATACCACTAGGGAGCATCTGATTCCCTGCATCAATGAAGGATGTACCAATGCATATTAGACAACCTATTGAGGTTAACCTCGCAGAGTTCCACATTGACCAGTTACAGATGATCCAGCAGCAGCTAAGCGTAGAGCTCAGGAGTAGAGAGTTCGCGACTTATAAGCAGAACACGAAGCTCAAGCAGCAGAATGCAACACTTGCCACTAGCTATCAGAAAAAGGAAGATGATTTAAAAACATATGAAGCAAGAGAATAGGATCTCTCTCAAGTCTTGCAGAGCATCGCATTGGAGTTACCCCAATGTAATATCGAGTTCACCTTGCCCATCCCACAGAAGGTAAGATGAGTTGCAGACAGAGCAAAGGCTCTGGAGGAAACAGTAAGTAGGATGGAAGAAACAGTGATCAAAATGGAGGAAGACCACAAAGTGCAGATTGCTGAGCTTGAGGCTAGACCACTGGGCACCTCCCAGGCAGACAAGGAAGCCAGAGTAGAGGTATTTTGACTCACTTCCGCAGAGATAAAATCTCGCATAGACGATGCCATGTCAGTGCTAGCTGATGCGACGAACACATGGTCGGAGCTAGATGAGCCTCCCGAGAAAGTAGAAATCCAGCAAAGTATTAAGCAGATAGAGAATACCACAGCAGCAATGAAGGAAGAAATCAAGAGCTTAGCAGCTCTTCAAAAGATGAGAAAGATGACGAAGATGAACCGCTTGCAGCAGGAAGCGCAACGGTTGAGAGCAAAGGAGATACACATCAATAACCTGCTTCAACCATATCAGGAACAAATCACAGAGCTAGTCGATGCGGTTGAGCAGAAAGTTGGGGAGTTTACTGCTACCAGAAATGAAATTGATACAGCAGAAGACTCAGGTATTAGTCAAGCTATGCTTGACTTGGTGAAAGAGTGTGTTGCAGCTATGGAGAACGAAGTCGCAGGACTTTGGGACAAACTTCAGCGCACTTCGTAGGAAGCCAAGGAGAAGCTACAACAGGAGAAGCCTGTTGGTAGTGGCTCGGGGACGAGCCACAAGTAAGAGTTAGGGGACTGTTGGAGCAAGGTCCCGTAGCTATAGGAAAATCTACCATTTTGGCAGATAGATAGTTTGGAGAAGACGAAGAGATAAGGTGAAGCTATGACGCCGTAGCATGTTTCTAGCTGTAGAGCAGAGCCGGAAACCATGACTGTTGAAACAGAGAAGTCAAAGAAGACGATAGTACCTTAGTGGCCAAGAAGAGAGAGCTCAACCACTGCATTGAAGGAAACGGCTAAGATAGGAGGGCTTAGCTACCCTCATAAAGGAAAAGGAGCAACGAGGCTGAGGTATTGAAGACGAAGGACAAAAGAAGGGAAGTGGTGCATAGTACCCATGGTCAGTGCCAGGAAGCATGGAAGACAGCAGAGAGCAGTGGTGTGACAAAAAGCAGCTACCCCAAGTACAGATACGCCGACTGTCACTAGTTAGGGTTTGGGTTACTGTTGGGACAGGCCCACAGTGTTGTAATGGCAAGACCTTCGGGCCGCCTATAAAGGGATGAAAATTGTATTGTAAAAGGTTGGCATTTTGGGCATTTTAGGCCATCTAGCTAGTCAGATTATCAGTAGTCTATTAGATTACTATTATTTTGCATTGTAACAATCCGCAAGGATTGATAGACAGAGAGAGAGAGAGAGAGAGAGAGAGAGAGAGAGAGAGAGAGAGAGAGAGAGAGTGAGAGTATATTGTAAGAAGGCAATATAGAGAAGAGATCTAGGAGAGAAGGGCTCCAGGTTGAGTGCGGAGTTACCCAGAAGATCTCTAGCTGTATATGCGGTGCAGCAGAACTGTGTACCTCTCTCAAGTTATAATATAGAAACACAGTTCTGTGGACGTAACTTCCATCCTGGAAGTGAAACACGTAAAATCTGAGCGTTATGTGTCTAATTCATGTGATTGTATTTGCTTCTTATATCTATCATTCTTTACATGAACTTTGCTTACAGTAAATGTAGGTATGTGTATGTTATTCAGTTCATAACATAATAACAGGATAAATGCAAGGTGAATTCTTTAAGCATTCTATATAAGAGCTTTTCTGAGTTTCCCTTAAGACAGTTAAGAGTCACAGTATAAAACAGCTTTGTGCATTATGTCCGATGAGTTAATACCAGTAAGATAAGTACGCTGCGTCACAGCGGTAGGATATCGGAGGGAGGTGATATCGCACCAGTAGAGGAGCTGTGGTGCGTGATACCGTGGGTTGAGGAGCGAGCGTAGGAGAGAGCTAGGTGTTGCCCTGGGTGAAGCGATGCGATGAAGGTTGGAATCATTGCGATAAAGAGGAAACTATGCATCACGTCGCAGAGAGGAAAGAGTAGTCTCACGAGCTAAGAAGGGCTACGAGACGCACATAGGATGCCATACAGAACCTGGTGGAGACACTTGAGTCCTCAACCAACCCATTAGAATCACTTCGGGTGAGACTTCAGGCCGCTCCGCGGTCTATCGCTGAAAGGGCCAGTGAGCTAGGGGTGTTGTTGGTTCATTATAGTAAACCCGGGTCTTCTCAGACGACCAACAATGTAGACCAAGGTTTTTGAGCATCTGGGGATTCTATCCTAGATAGAGTTTCAGGATTTTCTACCCTTCCCATGCGTATTAATCAGGCTTGAGATTTCCCCCCCAGGTAAACTGGAAGGCTATTTAGGGTTTATACACAGGTAAACTGGAAGGCTATTTCTGGTTCACCTTGGATGGGATTGGAAGGTAACCCTTGTTGAAAGTGTAGGAGGACAGTCGGTGATTCCTCTTCTTCTGCCTAAGAACCTCTTCAAGGATGCCAAGAAACTTCCTCTCATATTTCTTCAGGAAAGCATATCTTATACCCCTTGTGATTGTTGAGACTTTAGGAGTTTTGTAGTGAGTGCTCTATGGTTTGTCTATGTTTATCTGACCTTAGGGTGTGAAGAGTCAAATTTAAAATCATGGAGGACCAATCTATCAAAAGGTCATGAAGGTTGCAAAACCTTCCTTCGCTTATTACATTGGAAACTCCACCTCCCCCTCAATGGTAGAGATTAGACACGAATGGTTCTTTCAAACCGATATGAGTTAGTGAAGTTCTGGCTAAACTAGAACTTAGGACAGACCAATTTCATTTCACTACATTTGAGATAGAAGAATTGTAGGATGACAAGTTTGCAAGGAACTTTAATTCACCTCTAACCGACTTAAACAATCCTGTGGTCATTCAGGCTCGTACTTTCAATTCACCCATGATTGGTGTCCCTCTAGGAAAATTAATGTCTATTGCAGGAGAAAGTTCTTCTACTTACACCTCAGCCACTTTGATTGAAGGGGTGCCACCTCCCCTGGTTGGCTCCCCTAGAACAAGAATACCTACTACACCTTTAACTCCAGCTATCTGGGTGGTTCAACCACTGGCTTCCACAAATTTTGTAGGTACTTCTGGTGGAGTGGTCACTGGGATTCCTAGTGTACCTTTGGTTCCTACTTCCTTCGCACACACTACTCAGAGTGGTCATATAGGATCGTCATCATTTGTATAGGGTTTTCCTTGGAATATGGGGCACAATCCCCCATCCACTCCATATGTAGGTCCAACACCTGCATATGTAGGGATGCAGTTTAGAAACCCTAATCCTTATGGTCAAGGTTTTCAAACTCTAGTTTTAGTTCCTTTCACGAGCTCTCCTTTCTCTCTTTTTAGTGGAGGGATACCTACTCCTATGTTCCAAACCCCAGCTTTGACTGGGGTAGCTTGAAACTCATACATTGCACCACACAGTAACAATCCATTGGCTTATTGGTGGAATTCTTTCCAAAGCAGCCTGACCACTTCACAACCGGTAGCAGGGGGAAACCCCACCTTCACATCTGGGAACATGGGGGCAAGTCCCTCTATGATGTCCTCGACCCTCTGACTGGCAAAGAGGATGCTACCAAACCATCAAATAGACCGGGAAACTAGCCCCATGAACATGAACATACATAAAATGCTTAAAACATCAAAAATACTAAGATGCATAATCATACATATATTCAGCAGAAGCAAAACAACATTCATTCATACACATGTTCATCATAGTTCATTAACAATAAACATAATTGCAGGCAAGAAATAGACAAGGATACTTATCTCATAAAGAACTTGTCCCACAACCAACTACGTTACTGCAACGTTTCACCCAACCATAGCCCAGCGTGCTCATCAATCTCTCAGCAACACTACCACCCCCGAGTTGGGCATGATTCCCCAAGGAATAAGGGACTAAGCAGGCTTACACATAGCCAAGGTACACAAATCAGCCAAGCCCACATAGTAGGGCTTATCAGGCTATCAAGGAGCTGGGAGAAGCTAAATGCTAAGCTGGTGAGCTCATGGAAGAGCTAAGGACACCTACACCAGAGCTAGCCTGACCTCTAAGACACCCACACTCACCCGACACTAGGAATCGGTCCCTTCTCTGCTTCACAGTCCCTCAATACCTGACTTCCCTTTCGAGTGCTCTTCCGAGGTTATGGAGAAGAAATCCAACCATCTAACTTTATCTATGTGCCTCCCAAACCTAGGTTTCTCAACCATACCCAGCCTTCAATCCCACTCCACACAATCCGAAGACCAACCACTGTATGCATGCAGCAAAAGCAGCAATTACAGCTTTGACAGGGGAAAATAGTCCCTGAGTTATTCTTGGCCCTATCGTGGCCAAGAAAACACAATTGTAACCTACAGCAGCTTCGAAGCATGGAGGAAAATAGAACCAACACCACATAGGTGCTCACAGCAGCCACTGATCAAGGAAGACAATAGCCCTAGTTCAACGATCAAGTAACAGGACATTACACTGTCCAGACACAACAAGCAAACATGGGAAAACAACGATCCCTTCCCAACAATGAAGCCATGGCACATTACATAGTCGATAATGGGAAAAAGGGGAATGATCTCCTGCATGCACAGGAGGAAGAACCTCTCCACCGACTGACAATCAGTGTGGGAGAAGGAATAGCGAACCCCCCGCATAGAATCATGAGTCCTTTTTATCTCCCCGTGCGTGAGGAAAATGAATAGAAAAAAATGATGGATAGTTTTCCCAAACGGTGTGTGAAGGGGAGCATATTGGAGAGAGTGGGAGAGGTAATGTTTTCTGTTGGTTTCCTTTCCCCCATGTGAATAGAATGGCCCAACTGGAGGAGGGTGCGTGTGGAAAATCCTGCCAGCCACCACTACTCATCAAATAACTGCCCTCAACTAATAGTAGTCTAGTGGCTGACACATGTATTTTCCCCAATGGCTCTCATGGGTTAGACAATCCCCCCCCTTAACCTTAGGAAATCATGCCCTTTTCATTTAACGTTGCACCGTCGTAGCTGGCTATAGGTTTATTTTAATGAATGTGCATATTTACATGATGCAAAACTATTATGTGTCGGATAGCACGATATACCATTGGCAACGATCCCAATTGCTGAAACATAACACAACCAAATTGATGGTGGAGCTTTTGCCTTCAGCTCCTCTCCATGATTAATTACAATATATACATCATGTATCTTTAAGGAATGACATTTAGGGTTTATACACAAGTAAACTAGAAGGCTATTTTTGGTTCACCTTGGATGGGCTTGGAAGGTAACCCTTGTTGAAAGTGTAGGAGGGCATTGGGTGATTCCTCTACTTATGCCTAAGAACCTCTTCAAGGATGCCAAGAAGCTACCTCTCATATTTCTTTGGGAAAGCATATCTTATACCCCTTGTGATTGTTGATACTTTAGGAGTTTTGTAGTGAGTGCTCTGTGGTTTTTCTATGTTTATCCAACCTTAGGGTGTGAAGAGTCAAATTTACAATCATGGAGGACCAATTTATCAGAAGGTCATGAAGGTTGTAAAAACTTCCTCCGCTTATTACGTTGGAACCTCCACCTCCCCCTCAAAGGTGAATATTAGACACAAACGGTTCTTTTGAACCGATATGAGTTAGTGAAGTTCTGGCTAAACTAGAACTTAGGATAGACCAATTTAATTTCACTACATTTGAGATAGAAGACTTGCTGGCTGACGAGTTTGCAAGGAACTGTAATTCACCTCTAACTAACTTAAACAATCCTGTGGTCATTCAGGTTCATACTTTCAATTCACCCATGATTGGTGTCCCTCTGGGCAAACTAATTTCTATTGCAGGAGAAATTTCTTCTACTTCCACCTCAGCCGCTTCGGCTGAAGGGGTGCCACCTCCCCCAGTTGACTCCCCTAGAACACGAATACCTACTACACCTTTAACTCTAGCTATCTGGGTGGTTCAACCACCGGATCCCATAAATTTTGTAGGTAATTCTGGTGGAGTGGTCACTGGGATTCCTAGTGTACCTTCAGTTCCTACTTCCTTTGCACACACCACTCAGAGTGGTCCTATAGGATCCTCATCATTTGTATAGGTTTTTCCTTTGAATGGGGGGCACATTCCCCCATCCACTACATATGTAGGTCCAACACCCGCATATGTAGGGATGCAGTTCAGAAACCCTAATCCTTATGGTCAAGGTTTTCAAACTCTGGTTTTAGCTCCTTTCACGAGCTCTCATTTCTCACTTTTTAGCGGAGGGACACCTGCTCCTCTATTCCAAACCCCAGCTTTGACTGGGGTAGCTTGAAACTCATACATTGCACCACACAGTAACAATCCACTAGCTTATCAATGGAATTATTTCCAAAGCATCCCAACCACTTCACAACCGGTAGTAGGGGGAAACCCCGCCTTCACATCCAGGAACATGGGGGCAAGTCCCTCTGTGATGTCCTCGACCCTCTGACTGGCGAAGAGGACGCTACCAAACCATCAAACAGATTGAGAAACTAGCCCCATGAACATGAACATACATAAAATACTTAAAACGTAAAAAATACTAAGATGCATAATCATACATATATTCAGCGGATTCAAAACAACATTCATTCATACACATGTTCATCATAGTTCATTAACAATAAACATAATTGCAAGAAAGAAATAGGTAAGGATACTTATCTCATAAAGAACTTGTCCCGCAACCAGCTACGTCACTGCAACGTTCCACCCAACCATAGGCCAGCGTGCTCATCAATCTCTCAAGAACACTACTACCCCCGAGATGGGCATGATTCCCCAAGGAATAAGGGACTAAGCAGGCTTACACATAGACAAGGTACACAAATCAGCCAAGCCCATGCAGTAGGGCTTATCAAGCTATCAAGGAGCTGGGAGAAGCTAAATGCTAAGCTGGTGAGCTTATGGAAGAGCTAAGGACACCTACACCAGAGCTAGCCTGACCTCTAAGACACCCACACTCACCTGACACTAAGAATCAGTCTCTTCTCTGCTTTACATTCCCTCAAGCCCTGACTTCCCTCACTTAGTGCTGTTCCGGGGTTGTGGAGAATAAAGCCAGCCATCTAAATTTCTTTGTGTGGCTGCCAAAGCCAAGTTTCTCAAGCATACCTAGACTTCAATCCCACTCCACATAGTCTGAATACCAACCACTGTATGCATGCAGAAAAACCAGTAATTACAGCTTTGATAGGGGAAACCAGTCCCTAAGATATTCTTGGCCCTATCGTAGCTAAGAAAACACAATTGTAACCTACAGTAGCTCTGAAGCATGGAGGAAAACACAACTAACACCACATAGGTGCTCACAATAGCCACTGATCAGGGAAGACAATAGCCATGGTTCAACGATCAAGTAACAAGACATTACACTGTCCAGACACAGTGAGCAAATGTGGGAAAACAACGGTCCCTTTCCAACAATGAATCCATGGCACATTACACAGTCGGCAATGGGAAAAAGGGGAACAATCCCCTGCGTGCACAAGAGGAAGAACCTCTCCACCAACCGACAATCGGTGTGGGAAAAGGAAGAGCGAACCCCCCGCATAGAATCATGAGTCCTTTTTATCTCCCCCTGCATGAGGAAAATGAATAGCAAAAAACGATGGATAGTTTTCCCAAACGGTGTGTGAAGGGGAGTAGACTGGAGAGAGTGGGAGAGTGGCAACATTTTCTATTGGTTTCCTTTCCCCGACGTGAATGGAATGGCCCAAGTGGAGGACAGTGTGTGTGGACAAGCCTGCCAGCCACCACTACTCAGCAAATAACTACCCTCAACTAACAGTAGTTTAGTGGCTGACACATGGATTTTCCCCAATGGATCTCACGGGTTAGAAAATCACCCCCCTTAACCTTAGGAAATCATGCCCTTTTCATTTAACGTTGCACCGTCGTAGCTGGCTGTAGGTTTATTTTAATGAATGTGCATATTTACATGATGTAAAAATATTATGTGCCGGATAGCACGATATACCATCGGCAACGATCCCAATTGCCGAAACATAACACAACCAAATCAATGGTGGATCTTTTTCCTTTAGCTTCTCACCATGATTAATTACAATATATACATCATGTACCTTTAAGGAAAATGGGGTCAAAACCAGGGTGTTACAATCCCCTCCCCCTTGGAATAACATCATCCTCGGTGTTCCAATACATAGGAATACATATACCATTTTCACATCAAAATTTTGCAGATCTGTCCCATGTTCAATTATTTACTTGAACTTTCAGGACCAATCCCCTTGGATTCCATGAGGTTCTCTTGCTGGTTCTCAGATTTCGGTTCATCCCCAAGTCTAGGGACTTTTCTGTATCTTGAGCATCTCTCCAAGATTTTGTTGGGTCTTGGCAATTGTTTGAAGAAGAATTCTAGCCAAGTCCAGCAGCTTTTAGTCTGCTACCATGGTCAATGTGCACACTGGACTTCACTTTTTTCACCTATGAAATTCATCATTGAAATTTTGTTAGACCAAGCATAATATAGGCATTAAAATCAGTCAATTAATTTCCCAATTGGCATGATAGTCCAAGTCTCATTAAGGATACTTTCATATTCTTCATGCCTTCCCAACAAGCACATGATCTCATTCATGTCCATTCTCGGGCAGGTATTTAACTATTCCATCATTCACAATTTACTTTAAGCAAATACACACATTCTATTTTCAGTCATACATGCATTCAACAATCTTTTGTTTTCACAATACATAAGTATAATCAAAAGGAAAGAGAGAGCAGCAAGAGTCTTTCCCCTCTTTGTCTTGTTCCATCCTGGAACCCACACCACCACTGTGGTTTTCATGCTCTCAACCTCTTTCACTTCACCGGGAATGTTGGACCAATCCCTCTTGGTCATGACACTTAGTGTCTCCGGTCTATTTCATACCTCTCAACCATGGAGCCTCCCCACATGGTTTGTCTCAGCTGCTAGGAACTTCACAGTATCACTAGAACCTTTTTCATTACTACTCTGAGCTCTTCAGGACAGTCACATGTCCACATGCACCCCTAGGTTTCTCTCATAGTCCTTACTTCTAGTGATACCTATATTCAAACATTGAATAAATTCACATGTTTAGTTATTCTCATCAACTTTTTTTTTTAAACAAGAGCTTAAAAAATCATAACCAAATCATATACACATGTATATTCATAAGCAATAAATTGAAAAATAATTCAATACTTATCGGTATTGTGCATTTCCTCGTTGGTCCACAGGATCTTGCTTCACTTTGCAATCCTTGGGATTGCCTATGGACTTGGATGTTAGGCCAGCACGCAGGCTGCTTCACAACATCCTTATATATATATTAGGAACGGTCAAGCTAACCTTCAGTTGGGTTTATCAGACCGTCCAACCAAGCCAATATACAATTGGGTTTATCAAGCTACTGCCAATCAAGCCAATACACTATTGGGTTTATCAGGCTACTCAGCCAAGCCAGCTAACAGTTGGGTTTACCAGACCGTCAACAATTCACCTGCACTTATATCAACAATACGCTTATATCAACAATGCACTTATATCAACAACCAATTAACCAAACCAAAACAGTTGGGTTTATCAGACCATCAACAATAACACATGCACTTATATCAACAAAACACTTATGGCAACAATTCACTTATATCAACAACTAATCAACCAAGCCAACATAGTTGGGTTTATCAGGCCATCAACAATAACACATGCACTTATATCAACAACTAATCAGCCAAGCCAATGCAGTTGGGTTTATCAAGCCATCAACAATAACACATGCACTTGTATCAACAATAAACGACCATTTCCAGGTCCAGGACCTACTATGGATCCCCAAGCATATAATATCCCAACATCTCCTTCCAGTACATCTTTATGCCAACTAGGAAGGAAAATTTATCATTACCATTTCTAGGTTTTATTTCCAGTAGTGAGCTCTAATTCCATTACCCCATACAACACAAGAAACCACCCCATTATCTGCTCTCTAGACCCTTGGGAATGTCTCCTTCTCTGTGCTCTTCAGTAGGAGGTAGGATGAGCCCAAGCCATAGTCCATTTAGTGTGCAACAATGTTTATCCTGACAAAACACACGCAATATAATCAACTCATCAGTGTTATTGTTCTAAAACTTGAATCACATTTCATATCATTCACTATCAAGTATTGAGACACCAGGAGTGCGTCCACCCCTAGGGTGTAATCAATATTGAAAACCCTTTTATGATCCGACATCAGGAAAGTGTGCACCCCTTTTCGATGTGAACCATGTAGGCCCTATTCACAATCAAGAAATCTGCCATAATGGAAATAAAATCAAAACATGCTCTGCATATTGAATTTAACAATTTGACGTGCATATTCTTAGCTAGGGTTAGAGAACACTTATCCATTTGTTGAGGTAGTATTCCTTCGTTAAGGAGGAATGGGGGCTCCCTTCTCTGAGTTGAAATTCCCTCGGTTTGTCATCCCAACTCCTTTTTATGTTTCATAATTGCACATGTCTTACCGACATAATCCATACCATCTCACTCATGTTTCTTACCAAACATGTAGTGTAGATGAGACATTTCCAAAATGTCCAATGGATTTTCACCCGAAACCCATTTCCAAGATATGGGAAAACCTTCCCATGAAGTTTGGCTCTTGCAGGCCATCACACATGATCTTCCTGCAGTGTGTACCCCTGGTACATTCATCAAATAGCCAAACAGTCAATCATTATCTGATAATACAATCCAAATTTGATTGTTCCATAACCAAGCAATGACATTAGTAATTAAATTCAATGAGAATTTGCAACTCTGTTTACTACAGAAATTGATTTTCTTGGAAATGAGGTGATCCTTAATTGTGATTCTCTTGTAAGCAGCACCACTATGCACATTATAATTTTATGCTTACTAGCCTAACATGGACACCCACTTACAATGTGTTCTCCTAACACAATTCTATACAAGCCAATAGTGATGAGTAGTTGTTAGCAATTTCTTAAATCTGAAATTTACAATTTTAAATTGACAACTCATTCTGCATACAGACTATTTTCATAGCCATGAGACTCTTCTCATAAGGTTTGGCTCTTTCACATGGTAGATTCCAGCCTTTCTCATGGTCTTACTCACATTTCCATGCTCCAAACAATCTACCTGAACCCTAAATTCACTTCAATCAGCCAAACACTTAGTAAGTCTTGATGCATACAACTTTTTCATTGCTGTAACAATCACTGAAGCATTTTGAAAATTATAAAATTCAAATGCTTCCAGCTGTTAGCATATCAATACTACTACACAATCATTCTCATGCTAAAACTACAAGTTATAGTCACATCATTTATGCAATTTAAATGAATTGTTTAGATACTCCTTACTTCACAAGTGTATCATTGTACCACCTTGCCCTTCCATAGAGCATTTCTGGAATCCAATTGATCATGACTACCCTCTTCAGCACTTACTATCCTGCATTCACATCAGCTCTTGAAATGGTTCCAGAATTGTCATCAATTCATCATTTCAGCCATTAGTTATTCATAATGACACATGCACTATCCTTATGCATTCATGCATTGCATCACAACATTTGCACCCATACTTATGTATGCATATCTACAACATTTACTTGTACTTTTCATCTCCATCCATTCAATGCATAAATACAAGATTTATAAAACCTTTTAATGCATACCCACTCAATGTTACCTTGCATTGATTCAAGAATACTATGCATTCAAACATACCATGCATGGCCCAACCATGACTACTTCATATAGGATGCATGACTATAATCAAGATCATCAGTGCTTACTTTCCTTGGGCTACTAAGCTCATAACAACATAATACAGGCATGACACATTTCTCTATGAATGCAGTATAAAATTCAAATACCCACATGGTATGAGACCTCTTTCTTTTACCACTCCATGCAATTGTCATAATTAAACTCTTACCTTCATGGGTCCTACTTACACCCTTTACATTACCAGTTTGGTTGGTCATTTGCAGGAGATTGCAGAATTTGCTCACCAACTTTTGATTCTGGACTTGTTTCCTTATCCCTTTCTTCGTAGGGTTGATGGTCACATTCATCGGCATCAACAACATATTTATCCATGTCCAGGTTGTCATTGGTTTTCCCACTAATTCCAACACCAATGCAATAATTACCATTAGTGGTTCATTACACATGTATAAGTCTCACTACTCTCACCAACATGTAATATCCTATGCATGCAAGGCATATCTTCATACATTTCATGTATGAAAGTTATAAATGTAATTATAATTAGCAAGACAAGGTTTACAAAATTTTCCCTTTTCAAATCCCTCATCCTTGCATGGAAATCCTCTTCCACACAACAGCTGGTTTTTCCATACTGGCAGCCACTAGTACTTTGCAACACCACATTCAAAATTTGGGGATTCCCCCTTATTCCCTGCTGGATGAGCTTTCCAACATCTATCCACATGCTTCATTCTGACCTCAGGTGTGAAAACCACACCACTTCTAACATGATGATTTTCATCAAATTTAGGCAAAACAAACAACTGTATTTTGGTCTGAATTGCCACTTCAGCCACCTAGAATTCTTCTTCCTTTTTAGCCCTGGAACTGCTGAAAAATCGACTGAAAAACAGCTGAAAACTGCTTGAAAAATCCACTTCAAAAAACCCAAATTTCCTTATACAGGATCAGGTCTCATCCCAACTAATGTTCCAACGTTTCAGCGGCCAAAGCCACTAATTTTCCCCACTGCTCATCAACAGTCCTATCAACTATAAGTTTTCGCTATATTGACGGTTCCCTTGACTATATTTCTTCGATGTAAGCTTTCTAGATGGCATCTACGATGCTGAGTACTATTCATCGACGGTCAAACAACTAACATCTTCCGTTGTTTTGGATCTCCATCTGTCTAAGCTTCTGAGCCCTTTATCATTTATGGGCGATGCTGAGGGCTGCAGCGTATCGGCAATCGGGTACACTGGCCACTATGGCATTGGTGACTGGATCCTCCAATATTTTTTGATGAAGTCCATCGGTGATCCGTTCAACTAAATTCCTCCGACGTCTACCACCGCATCGATGGTTCCATCATCTAAATTTTGCTGACGGCATCAGCTGCTTCATCCTCTAGCTTTCACCAACGTTTCGCCATTCTCGTCGACAATTCATCTCTGAAACTGTGGCTCTGTTTTAGCGATCATATTCGATAGGGCTTCAGAGAACCTTTCTCAAAGGATAGTGAAAAGTTTTGATTTCTTTTTCCAGACTTAAGCAATTTTTCTGGAAATCCTTACATTTTATCTTTTCCTCCTTCCTGCCACCGTATCGACAACTCAACCAACTATCTTCCCTTCTTTTCCACCGACGTATCGGCGACTACATCCACTGATTTTCATTGAAACTTACCTTCTGCCGATGGTATCGGGGCTCATATCCTCTGTCTTCTACCATCATATCAGTGTCCTTCAGCTGAGCTGAGCCAATGTTTCATATTGAACTTCATCAATTTTTCGATGACCTTATACTCAAACAAAATCCTCAAAATTTTCTTCTCATCGGATGTTGGAAGCACTAGTCACTGCGACATTAGCGGTTGAAGCCACTATCCATTGGAAGGATAGTCCACTAACCAGCCGCAATGGTGGGCATGCAATCAGCTAAATTTTTTCGATGTAGTCATCGGCCGGTTCCATCGCCTAACTTCCATCGATGGTCTTGATTAAGTGAGCCGATGTTTCAGTGGTTCTGTCATCTAAATCTTGTCGATCGGCGCTCCAATCTTATAACTTTCGCCAATCGCCGATGGGCTCAATACTTAGACAATTTTTTGAAAATTTTCTTCTTCTTGTTTCCACATTGGCTGCTTAATCGTCTAAATTTCACCGATGATTCCATCACTTAGAAATTTTAAAAAAAATTCCTTCCTTGCATCGACTCCTCAAAGGACTAAGTTTCACCGACGTTTTGGCAATCTTCAAAAGATCTTCGCCGAAACTGCGGCTCTTCCTTCAACTAATAATTGCCGATCCACTTCACTAATATTCAGCAACTTCATCCTTTATTTGTCATCAATCCCATCTTCTATTAATTGGGAATCCAAACCTCTAATCATTGCCAATCACCGATGATTTCATGACTTAGAAAAATTTTCTAGAAATTTTTCTTTTTATCCTTATTTCCGCCACCACTGTCGGCGGCTTCACCAACTAGCATCTTGTCTTTTCCACCGATTTTTCAGCGTTCACGTCCTCTATTTTTCTCTGTCATTTTAGCAGTCTTTAGTTAAGCTAGGCCAGCATATCGAATTAGACTTCTTCTAATTCTTGCCGATCAAACCTTCGCCAACGCCGACGGTCTCAGCACTTAGAGACTTTTTCAATAGAATATGTCTTCTCTCCCTTCCTCTAATCATCACTGACGTTTTGTAATTTTCCCTATCTACTTCCCACTGATGTATCATCGGTGCTTCCATCCACTAAGTCTCACCGTCATTTTGGCGGTCTTCAAGGAATCTCCGCCGACGTGTCATCGACGATCCCTTCATCTTAGTGGCACCGATCACCGATAGTTTTTGATCACCGATAGTTCTTGCCACTGCATTGGCTGATTCATCCTCTAGTCCTCACCAATGCTTTGGAAATCTTCGGTAGATCTCCACTGAAACAACGGCTCGGTCTTTACCTATTTTTCGCCGATGTTTCGGCGGTTTCATCCACTATTTTTCATCGATGTATCAGTCGTTTCCTTCACTAAGTCTCTCCAATGAGCTGATGGTGTTACACTTAGAAAAATTTTAATGGATTTCCTTTCGTCAGTACCTCATCAGATGGTCGTCCGACTAAGCATTTCGCTATATCGGAGGATGTTCCCACTTAGTCCTCTGATGATTTGACAAGTTTGGCACTTGGAGAAATTTTCAACCAAATTTTTTGGAATTTTTTTTTATTTTTGTTGGGCAAAGGGAAATCTACCTCTACTAGCTTGATATTTCATGGCCCATTCAGGCCCATGCTACAACCTAGCTCTGATACCATACTGTAACGTCCCCGACCCTCCGACTAGCACAAAGGACGCTACCAAACCATCAAACAGACTGGGAAACAAGCCCCATGATCATGAACAAACATAAAATGCTTAAAACATCAAAAATACTAAGATGCATAGTCATACTTATATTCAGTGGAAGCAAAACAATATTCATTCATACACATGTTCATCATAGTTCATTAACAGTAAACATAATTGCAGGTAAGAAATAGACAAGGATACTTATCTCATAAAGAACTTGTCCCGCAACCAGCTACGTCGTTGCAACGTTCCACCCAACCATAGGCCAGCGTGCTCATCAATCTCTCAGCAACACTAGCACCCCCGAGTTGGGCATGATTCCCCAAGGAATAAGGGACCAAGCAGGCTTACACATAGCCAAGGTACACAAATAATCCAAGCCAACGCAGTAGGGCTTATCAGGCTATCAAGGAGCTGGGAGAACCTAAATGCTAAGCTGGTGAGCTCATGGAAGAGCTAAGGATTCCTACACTAGAGCTAGCCTAACCTCTAAGACACCCACACACACCTGACACCAGGAATCAGTCCCTTAGGCCCTAACTTCCCTTGCCAATGCTCTTCTGGGGTTGTGGAGAAGAAATCCATCCATATAACTCTATTTGTGTGGCTCCTAAACCTAGGTTTCTCAAGCATACCCAACCTTCAATCCCACTCCACACAGTCTGAAGGCCAACCATTGCATGCATGCAACAAAACCAGTAATTACATCTTTGATAGGGGAAAACAGTCCCTGAGTTATTCTTGGCCCTATCATGGCCAAAACAACACAATTGTAACCTATAGCAGCTCCGAAGCATGGAGGAAAACACAACCAACACCACATAGGTGCTCACAATAGCCACCAATTAGGGAAGATAACAGCCATGGTTCAACGATCAAGTAACAGGACATTACACCGTTCGGACATAGCCATCAAACATGGGAAAACAACGGTCCCTTCTCAACAATAAAGCCACGGTACATTACATAGTCGGCAATGGGAAAAGGGGGAACGATCCCCTGCATGAACAGGAGGAAGAACCTCTCCATCGATCAAAAATCGGTGTGGGAAAAGGAAGAACGAACCCCTCGCATAGAATCATGAGTCCTTTTTATCCCCCCCTGCATGAGGAAAATGAATAGAAAAAAATGATGGATAGTTTTCCCAAACAGTGCATGAAGGGGAGCAGACTGGAGAGAGTGGGAGAGTGGCGACGTTTTCTATTGGTTTCCTTTCCCACACATGAATGGAACGACCCAACTGGAGGAGGGTGAATGTGGACAAGCCTGCCACCGACCACTACTCAGCAAATAAATTCCCTCAACTAACAGTATTTTAGTGGATGAAACTTCCAACCCTCTCACGATTGAAAAACCTGCCGAACCTGTGCCCAAGATACCAAAAGGTGTCTTTAAGAAAACCTTGCACAATCCCAATGCTAGGGCTGCATCCAACTACTCTGTAGTTGAATATTTATCCTAGACCCCTTGTGCAATGTTGGCTTTAGAGGTGTTACTAAGTTTTCCCACCCAACAAGATGCACTCTTAGCAACCTTAGGTAGTATGGATTCATCAAGCCTCCTGGCGAAATTTAATTTGTCTGATGTCAAAATTGTTGAAATATTGTAACTTTGAAGAATATTCTTTATGTATATTTTGTGTTCCCCGATGGTCCAACCGGGAGAACCGTTTGTATTTCATTGTACCCCAATGCTCCTAATCGGAAGAACTAATAAGAGTCATAAGGTAGTCCCCTCAAATTGTAAAGGTGGGTCATCAGCACCCCAGTATGGTTACTTGAGCCTACATGTGTAACTCGAGCCTACATGAGTTAACTTAAGCCGACATGTTAATTGAGTAAAATTTAAGTGAACGGATGAATATAAATAGAGGTGTAGTGCTCCTCTCTTGTGACATACACACTCACTGGGAATAGCGCACTTGTGGAGGAGAGTAGTTGTTGGAGAAGGAGGAGAATCAGGTTTTTGATCTCCTTGTTGGTTTTACCTTTTTCCCTTTTTTGGGGCATCTATATTGAGGAATATTTTGTTGGGTTTTTCCCTTTAGGGTTTTCCCAGGATAAATCTGTGTTGTTCTTGTGATGCTGTTTCTTTCAGTGATCCTATTTTATATGCTTTTATTATGAAAAATGAAATGATATACTGATGTCTTAGTTAAGCATATGAAAATTTAACATGGTATCAGAGCTAAACTAAATAGGGCAGCTTTCACAAGTTACAGAAGCTAGGGATTCTTATTTTTTGGTTCTCTCTCCACAATCAATCAGCAAAAGAAGGCTAGGCTGACTCTCCTTTGAAGGGTGCATCGTTCTGTCGAAGCGGAATTCGATTCTGAGCATTTTCAATTTTCAATATGGAAATTAGGGCTTTCTATAGAAGAGGAATTTTTGAAGTGAGACCAGCATAGGATTTTTCTCCTCATCAAAACCGAATTTTAGAGACCTGGATCAAGATTTTTGGTTGGGTGAATCTCTGGGAAAGTCAAACCCTAGTTTGACCCCGAGCTAGAAAAACCCTAAATACTAAAACTGCTACATTTTGGCACATTCGCTATATTCCGAGATTGGAGAAGGATCAGGAGCTGAAAATTGCAGGGGCCGAAGATAACTCCTTATGAACACTTTATCCAAAATTCATCCTCAGATTCGCTGTATTTCAAGAGATATGTTCTCTCCAAGTTAGGGGTCCAGCCTCTTCCAGAATTCATCCCTAAACATGACACCTGGGGAGAATTGAAATATCTTGGGCTACAGAGGTCCAATTGGAATTCCTAAAGATGTTCCAAAAATGGCACGGACTTCAATTTCGGTGGTCTGAATATCAGACTCAGAAGATGAACCAATGACACATGGCATGCCGTACAACTTCGCTTTTCTGAACAGTCCTATAACAAGTCACCTTGGGAAAAGGATCATAAATCCCAAATGGTGAAACTAATTCTAATGAAACCTATGGTGGTGGATTATGGACATGCGAAGTTACCTCAGTACAAAATTTCAGGTATATAGGAGTAGATATGTTGGAGATATCACAGAAACAGTAACAGGCATTTCTGCAGAAGAAATTGGAAAATTAGGGCTTCCTGTTCCGAGAGCTTCCCTCCATTGTGTTCAGAAATGGAGTACATTGGATAGCTCCATTTGAAGAGATATATCTGTCTATCCAATCAGATCTAAAAGATTCCAAGTTTTAAAAATTAGGGTTTCTGTGACAAACCTTAGATCAGCCAACTCCAGAACCAGGACGAACACCTCAAATCGGTAAGATCTAATCCTTTGCTATGTTCATTTGAGGTTCTCATTTCAAAGTGATCTATCACATCAGCTTGATGATAAGCTTGGTGAAGTTGACAACTTCCAAGCCTATAAGTATATGATCTCTCTGAAGAAAATGGATTGGACACCTTCATGAGCATAGAGGTTCCAGTTTCAGAGGGAGATGAGGCTAGAAGCCTTTCACAAGAAGAACTTTGTCAAAGCCCAGAACATTATTGATGATTCAGTCTTGAATCAACTTGTTCTACAAGTGTCTTCCCTAAAGACATCAATGACATTTGATTCCTTGACCAAGCTATTTGAAGGGAAGAACATAGATTGAAATATGACCTTAAGAAACCAGCTGAAGAAGAAGTGAAGAATGCAGAAGTGGTGATGGTCACCTTGAATGGCCTCCCAGGATCATGGAATTCATTCATTCAAGTAATGTGTTCCAGAAGGAATTGATTACTTTCAACAGACTTTGGGAAGAAGAAGAATCTCGTCTCTGAATATCAAGCTCTCATCTTCCAAAGAAGATCCCTCAATCAATGAGGAATATGAAGATCTCAACTCTTGAAGAATTTCTTATCCACCTCAGCATTTGGATAAGAAACAATGCTATCATGAATGAAGAAGACGATAAAGTTGAAGACTCAAGAAGGAATATACCCATGAAACAAATAAAGATAAGTATTCAATTGTCATTTCATGATATTGTTTTGTTATACATTTGATTATATTCATTGATGTGTTATGCATGATAGATTGTTTGCATTAATGACTGTATACTACTAATATGCATGTGATGGGTAAGTAGCTCATGGTGCTAAACAACTCTCCATTGCTACTTATCAAACCTCTTTGCTGACATATTGGATTAGTGCACAATCTCAATAATGTCATGGTAGAGATGGAAGGCATCTAGAAAGTTTATGTGAGATATGGATGAATGTTGTATTAACTAAATAGTTGCATAAGAATTTGTCATTATACATATGTTTTATGAAATATCTCTAACCATGAAACTGGTACATTTGAATTGTAGGAAAGGTCATGAATAACCTCCTACAAGAAAAGAAGGATGAGACTTTTTCCGAAGAACAAGTGATGACAATTCAAGATTCACTCCAATAAACATAAATCTGAATCTCCCAGGGTCAGAGACACCATGACAGAAGAAAGAGCTTCAGATAATGGTAGATCCACCTTGAAGGATGAAGACCACCATGGGTACAATAGATAACTCAAGATGAAGAAAAGAATGCTATAAAAGAAGCTATGATCAAAGAGTAACAGTTGATCATGGGGAATGATGTATACGATATGATGGAACAAGTGTACAAAGCAAGGTTCGTGATTCTCCCCATAAAGAATAGACTATGACATGACATACTCTATTGACCAGTATATGTCAAGCATAGAACCACCTATACAGAATTAAGAGGGAAGATGATACTCCACTTCAGGGGGAGTGACTACAGAAAATTATATCTGAGTTCGACATGGTATGCCATGATGGATAGCTTTGTGATGGATCGAGACTTTACCAAGAGTAAAGTAGGTTCCAACCTTCAAGGTTGAATGCAAAAGACTAGGATATGTTGATGACCTGAGAAGAAAAACTAATAGAAGATGTTATGATACTAGAATGATGTTTGGGATATAGTACTCAAACCAGAAAGCAAGAATGTGGTATCTTCCAAATGGATTTGTAAGATAAGATATGTTCCTGATAGAAGTAAGGTAAGAGTTGTGGCTAGAGGAAAGAGAGAATTAATTCTGAAGAGACACTTACTCCAGGAAGCAAGGTACACTTCCTTCAAAACTATCATGGTAGTTTCTTCCATGATTAAGTAAAGACAAGCCTTCCTTAATGGTATGATTGAGGAAGAGTTTTACATCGAATAGTCACGAGGATTTGAAGTTGAAGACAGAAGGAATCAAGTATGCAAGTTGAAGAAGGCACTCTATGGCCTGAAGCAAGCTCCCAGAGCTTGGTATGGAAGAATAGATAGTTTCCTCACTACTACATTTCGATCCAAAATCTGACGGTTAATTCCGACAGCGCGTGGATTTTTTCTTTTAAACCTACCAAAAACCACAAAGATATATTTTTTTTTGTAAATGTGGCCACACACGTCGGTTAAGCGACGAATATTGTCATAACCGTCACTTAACCGACGACGCGTTGGTCAAAAAGGTCATTCAAACAACCAAAGAAAAGGCAAAAGTCACATAGGGCGCGGAACCGTCGCTTAACCGATGGCGCGTTAGTCAAAAAAACACCAAAACTCACATAGGGCACGCGGGAACCATCCATTTTCTCACTGGCTTCTGTTCTACTTCTTTTCATTTTGTATGTATGCTATCCTATGCAGAATTCAGCTTGAAAATATAACTAGCAGAGCCTCATTTACACCCAGTATGATATGTGCCGAACCCATCTTGATATGTTGGTCATTTGTGTTAATTTGAGGTTACCATTTGATATGCGCCGAACCTTCATCTGCATCCCACAGAACTCCTCCAGGCTATTGCTGCCGTGGAAGCTCATCTTGGGGAGCCATTATGTGATGGCGGCCCTATCCTTGGCGTTGAATTTGATCAACTTCCCCCTGGTGCTTTTGGGTCACCTATAGGTATTTGTTTCCCGTCTTCTATGTTTTTTAACATCTGAATGAGGTCTAATTCCTGTTATGTGAATATCACTGATTGGATCTCGCTTTTTGGTATTTATGTGAAATGTCTTCCATTTTCATGACAATACTTTTGAATCCATTCAATTCAAGAATGAATTACCTAGTACATTCAAAGCATACCGCTATCAGCAGCACCGTTGGTCTTGTGGTCCAGCAAATTTGTTTAGAAAGATGATCATGGAGATCCATAGAAATAAGGTTAATAATCATCTAAACTCTCTTCGATTGAGATATGTTGATTGGGTAAAAGAATTTAGTTTAAATTTTAGACTCAAACCATTGCTGATGATGATTGTAATGTTTGGATTTGTAGAAAGTTACAGCGTGGAAGAAGTTCCATGTCATTTATGCCTTCTTCTTTGTAAGGAAGATTGTGGCTCACCTTGTCATGTTCACCTTTTACTGTGTTGTGATTCCTGCAACTGTACTTGTTCCGGAAGTCCAAGTACCCAAATGGGGCGCTGTTTACATTACTTCAATCATCACTTTATTAAATGCAGTAAGCGCTCCCAAGTAAGTAGCCTCAGCCTCTTTTCATTCATACTTTCCTTGTAATGCATACAAAAGTGAAAAGATATATCCTGGTAATGACCCTCTCACTTGTCATGGGCAAAAACAAGAAAGGGTGTCTCTTCTGTATTGTTCAAGGACAACTAATTAAATGAGATGTGTTGGCTGTTTCAGATCTCTGCATCAAACCAAGGCAACTATCATTGGATTGTTAGAAGCTGGCTGTGTCAATGAATGGGTTGTGACAGAGAAGCTTGGAGATGCCATGAAGCATAAATATGGGAAGCAGAATAAAAAATATCGCTCAAGAATTGGAGAAAGGTATTGCCTCTGCTCATATATTGTGCCATATTCTGCAATTGTCTTCTACTGGAGCATGCATTTATTACCCCCTATAAAGTTTACAAGCCATCTTAATCACCGACTTGTTTTTAAAGCCCACGGCTAATTGATCTTCCTTTTTACAGACTCCACGTCTTGGAACTGTTTGCTGGTGTCTATCTCTTCTTCTGTGCATCCTATGATCTTGCATTTGGAAAAAATCACTTCTATATCTATCTTTCTCTGCAAGCTGCAGCATTTTTCATCATGGGATTTGGATATATTGGAACATTTGTACCAACATCCTAGGAGGCTAGGACTACATAAAACAGAGGTGCCAGCCAGTTATGTTTCTCTGTGGCAG
>LPNX010535333.1:0-24844 GCA_001517045.1 Pseudotsuga menziesii
GTTTTAGAGAGATATTTGGAGTGTATTGTTAATGGTTTTATTATTTAGTTGTTATGGTTATAGTTTTATGGTTTATGATTGTAAGGGGTTAGAGATTTACAGTTTGTAGTGTTAATGTTTTAATGGTTTTATTAGTGATTAGGTTTAAAGAGGTTAATTTTTAAGGGTTTATTGCTTTAGTCTTATAATCCTTATAAAATTTAGGGGTGACATGTTATAGGATTTATAGGTTCTTTGTGCAGTTGGTCAAAGCTTAAGGGTTACAAGACTTATGTGGATGAACATATAGTATTTAAGGTTTATAGGATTAGGGGTTTATAGGTATAGGAATTATGGAAAACAAATTCTATGTTTTTGTATTACATTTATTGAAGTAGTTAAGATAAGTTTGATTTTGGTGTTATATAAATTTACAATGATTTGGGACTTCTAAATGTTAAGATTTGTAGGATTTATAGGTTTTATGTTCTAAATGTTATTGGGTAAAAGTTATATGGCTTGAATGATAAAGTGGCTAAAGTAACTAAAGTTTAAAGGAGCTAGATGTGATAGGGATTAAATTTATAATTACCAAGTAACGAGATCCTAACTCCTAGGTTGCATGAATAGAGTGTCGTCAAAGGGGGGTCCCTCGTTAGACCACTTTAAAAACCTTGTGTATACATGGTCGACCACCCAGCTTGGGGTGTACTGGGAGGGCTTCTCTGGGAGTTACCTCCCTCCACCTATTACTAGCGCAACGGCGTCCCAGTTTCCAGTTACAACAAAGGCACATGTGTCAAGATACCGAGTTAGGAAATTGTTTCCACGCAATTTCCCAAAATGGTCCTTTGAAAACACTCTAGACAAGACTTTGAATAGAAACCCTATGGTAAAAACTAATACAAATAGTATAAAAAAATGTATACAATTTAATATTCATAAAAAACAAGTATTTTCTACAATCCTATTCCCACTTAAATATCTCAATTTTATCTCTCTCTCTATAAAACAAAAAACAAAACATTGAAAAAATAATTTATCATCAAAATAATTAAATTAACAATTTATAAAGTAACAACAACAACAAAAAACTCAAAATGATTAACCATCATGACATTAAAAAACATACCATGAGTCTCCACTTAAGTCTATTTCTAGAAAATTTACATCTTACATCTCATAACATTATATACACAAAAAATATTAAAAATTACATATTTATATTTAAATTGACAATAAAAAATTCCACAATGCCTAAAAAAAATATAAAAGATAAAAAAATTAAATAAATTTACATTATTGAATAAAGAAATATAACTAAATATAACTAAACTAAAAAAAATACATTATTAAATAAATAAAAAACTAAACTAAGAAATATAACTAAACTAGATTTAGCTTTATAAAAATACATTATTGAATGAAGAAATATAACTAAACTAAATTGACTAAATTAAACTAAGAAATATAGCTAAACTAAATTGATTATTAAACTAAGAAATATAACTAGACTAGATTCACCATTAACCGTAAAAAACCTAAATATTATTATAAAAACACATCTATCTACATTTACCATTAACCGTAAAAAACCTAAATATTATTATAAAAACACATCTATCTACATTTGGTATAAGGCCAAATATGAAGTTTTTTAAAACAATATTGGGTGAAAAATGACTTTGATGTTCTGGTGGGTAAACACTAAATATAAAGACATCTATCTACATTTGGTGAAAAAAATGTCTTTTATGTTCTGGTGCTTTAGGAAGTGGTCCCACTCAATTTGTAAAAGGTTAGGCCTAATTCCAATGCAGTCTAATAAAAAGTGGTACAACTGGAGATTAATATAAAATATAAAAACATGACAAAGTTTGTAGAAAATGATAAGTTGACTATCATCCTAATGAGATAGTGCCAATTAAATTACATCCTAACGAGAGTGCCATTGAATTTAAATTGCATCCTAATGAAAGAGTGCCATTGACCCAATTAAATAACTTGCATGCGTTGAATTTACTTGGTGCCATTGAATTTACTTGCATGGATTGGCACAGAATTGTCGCGGGCTGTTTTCAAATATTATATTGTTTTTGTATAAATATTATATTGCTTTTGTATATTTAGCTTTCATGTACTGTTAAGTTCAAGGTTGTATATTTGGCCTAATCTGACGTGTTCTTTTTGAAAAAAATCACAAACATTCTGAACATGGAGCAAGCTGGGTATCAATTTTTATTTGAAAAGCAGCTCTTCACTAGTGACAAAGGTAGGCTCTGTAGACTGATCATTCCCAAGAGCTTGCTTAAATTCTACAATCTGGAGAATAATATTTAAGATCAATCTGGAATCAATATATTGAAGATATGCTTAAATTCTACAATCTGGAGAATAATATTTAAGATCAATCTGGAATCAATATATTATGTAAAGTGATCAATCCGATTGAAAGGTTAAGAAAATGAACCCCTCACCCACTTCCCTGTTTACACGTGAATCCATCCAATATACACGTGAATCCATCCAATACCACCTATATAAGATGGATTTTACAATTAGAATTTCAAAGCGAATGTGACCCTACAATCTAGCGTACCCGTGAAAATATGGCTTAGGAGAAAACATAATTTGAATTTGAATTTGGACTATTTATTAGTGCAACATTCAAATCCTGAATCCTGAGGGAGGAAAGCTAGGTTTCAATTTTTAAGAAATGAAAATAAACAAAAACTTTAGAAATAATTCCTTCTCATCACTTTTGCACTTATGCCTCTTAATTATCAATTCCTTGGATATGCAGATGGATACTCACCTGATAATTACTCTCATCAGAAATCCCTTTTTGATATCTTCACAATCTTTCAACAATCAGAATAGAACCCAGCACACTGCATATACAATAACAGAAACAATTTCTTATATGATTTTATGAACTCTGCAAACAATAAATCAAAAACCAACAACCTTGAAATGGGTAAAATTACTGTAACCTCTGTGATAAGATAAACCATAAGATTACTGCAACTATGATAGTATTAGGAAATCCTAATAAAATAAAAACAGATGATACTAAAATCATTGAAACTAGCATATCCAAAACAAATTAAAATTAAATCTATTGCTAGACCACCAAATAATTGCACCATGCCATTATACAGAAAGCTGAGTTAGCTGGTAATTCGTCCATTACTTCTATCAAGACTTGGAAGATAGTTCTCTGCCACAACAATGGAAGAAACCACCATTCACTTGGGCATTAATCACTAAAATCATTCAGAATCAAATTACTACTATGATATTGTCTCAGAGCTGCGAAGAGAACAATATTAATTTCTGCCAGTAAATATGATATTGTTTCAGAGCTCAGACATAATTGCAATCATATTTTCAAATCTTAATGAAGTTTATTCCAAGATAATGTCACGAGTCAGTCACAAAAGGCTATTTAGGATTGGAAAATTGCAATCATATTTTCAAATCTTAATGAAGTTTATTCCAAGATAATGTCACGAGTCAGTCACAAGAGGCTATTTAGGGTTCAATGCAGAGAGATACTAGCACTGTATTTAAGAGATCGCCACCTTTATCAACCGGTCAGCTACTCGTTGTTCGTTGAAATTAAATTAGCAATTAGAAATCAAGCCACCATTAAACATGTTATCGACCCATCGCATCACCAGATGATTTGAAAAAAAATTTAAAAACCGATCCACCAATTGAATGGTCTTCTCTTTAAAATCGGATATCCAATAGACAACGAAATTCCAGGCGTACCTTTGCATTGTATTTTTTGAACTTCTATATTTCAGATAGGTTTTGCATGTACTGGGTACTTAGTTCGCTGGTAGTTCGTCCAGTTCCCTGCCAGTTCGTCCATTTCCTTACGCACAAGCTCAACCTCGTTAAGACGTTTTCCCCATAGGCACAGTATGCTCACACAGTTTCTGGTCAATAAACCAGGAAAAACCTAAGAAAATCGATCTAAATATGCTCACAACCGATCCACCACATATCTTAAAAAAAAAACCCCATTATAATACATAGAATTGAATGCTCTTCTCTTTAAAATTGGATCTCCAATAAATATTTATCACAGAGACAACAAAGAGGCAATGAAATTCAACACAAACTGACCTCGCAGCTGCAAAAAGGAAGTTGCAGACGTAACTTCTTTTCATTGTATTTTTTGGAATTGCGTTCAGTATATGATGCCAGGTACTTGGTAGTTCCTCCATTCCTTCTATTAACACTTTACCGAGGTCGGTCCAGTTACCTGCTAGTTCATCCATTCGTTATTCTTATACAAATCATCGTACAGATTTACACACAGTATGCTACAGATTTATACACAGGAAAAACCTACCAAAATCGATCTGAGAGGATTTCCTGGCCACATAGCAGCACATCGACGAAGTCTTGAACATCAGGCTCTACCTCGACCTCCTTCCGACATGAGATATAATTAGGGATTTCAAGAAATAACAAGGCCAGTAACCCTCGGATACCATTCCATTAAATGATTTTAAATTAACATTGGCTTTTTTTGGATGAGTATGTGGTTACCATACACCGATCACCCTCGGTTACCATACACTGATCACCCTCGGATCCGATTCAGGTAAATTCACATTGGCTTTTTATTAATAATGTGGTTATCAACGGCTGCTCCATATTTGAAATGCTTTTTACTCTCAGGTAACGGCTACTCAGGATTTAAAATGCTTTTTAATCTCCGGCTTTTTGATGGACATTAAATATAATATATGATGGTTGATTCATGGCTGCCTCCTCGGATTAGCGTAGAGAAACACGAGATATTTATTTGTGCAAGATGAGAATTTAATACCAAGAAATGAATTCGGAAACAACAGATATTTATTCGTGCACTGACCACAAAGATGAGAATGTAATATCAACAAATGAATTCTTAAAAATGGAATGATTAGAATGTAATATCAACAGGTGAATTCGTAAAAATGGAATTGATGAGAATGTAATATCAACAAATGAATTAGTAAATGTGGAATTTTATTTTATAATAGCGTGGAGATTCTTAAAGATTGTTTCTTAGTCCATGAAGCTTATCTCAAATTTCATTTTAATTTTAAGTTGACTTAGGTGTAAATTATTTTAATTTAGAAATATACACAATATTGTAAATTTGTTTTTTTTTAACTAAAATATGATAATTAATTACTTAATGGTAAAATATTGTAATTATTACTTTTTAAAATTTTAATATACTATTAAATATATATTTAGGTTTGGTGTTATATTAGATTATTTTATGTTATAGTAGGCTTAATAAGTAAATTTTTTATTTTTAATATTTAAAAGATAAGTAAAAAATTAAATTTAAATTTAATAAAAAATTATTGTAATTTTAAAATAGATTTTTATGAATTATATATATATGAAATAGAATAAAAATAATAAGTTATATATATATATATATTTGAAAGTAAGATAAGTGATTTGCTGTAGATAAAGTGTTTTTTAATTTTTTAATTGTGATATTAATTTATTTCTAAATGGGCAAGTAATATCATAGGTATTTAGTACTATTTGAAGTCTTTTTTTTACTAACCATGAATCTATTACTAATTATTATAAGTAAATATGTTTTGTTTAACATAATGATTTAAATGAAAGTCAAATTCTTGAGATTATATGAACAATGAGAAACTAAGAGTCTAATATTAAGAAAAATTTCTTTTATAGAAAAAAAATGTTGAACACTATTTTAAATAAATAAATAAATAAATTCAATTTTTTTTATTAAACAAGATTTTTTTCTATGACAAAGAAAAAGTAATTTGATTATTAAAGGTTCAAGATTCACTAACTTTTATTCTTGATTTCAAGAGTCAAATCAATCTTTTTTTTTCCAAAGAAAAAAATCGTAAATATTTTATTCACATTCAGCAGGTGGCCCTCATGGTCCATTATCCAAAATACAACTAAGAAGTTGTCATTTACAAATATATTTTTGCCTTAGAAGGAGCACAAAATCCAAAATCCAAATCCAAACCTGTTCCAACTGTAAAGTTGTCATTACATGCCAAATATCATCAAAAAGATCATAAAGTTCACCAAAACTTTTCTGCAGAAAAGAAATCAGAATCCATACAACAAATAAGTCTGATCTTAGCAGACTTACTTCATCATTCTTGATTATATCAGGTCAGATTAACTGTGTCAGGTGATCAAAAGCAAATAACCAGAGCAAAACTAGCATGCTGATGAAGTCTCATGAGTGTAAAGTCAATAGCTGATAAAAAAAAATCAGCAGCTAGTAACCAATTCCAGGCCATCCAATGAAGAAAAAAAAAAAACATATCCATATCCATTCAGCACCAAATAAAGAGAGGCCTAACAGCCCGCAAGTCAAGCTCTAATAATGTTGCTTGAGATCACCAAAATGCAAAGAGATGCATAATAATATCAGCCAAGGCATCATATCAAGGGTAGAGCAGAGGAAATGCCCAAGTATTTAAATCTCCAAAAGAACCAGCAATCTGATAGATAAGATCATAAAACAAGTTGCCACCAACATGACAAAAAAATCCTACATACTGCAAAGAACAGATAGCACAAGCAACAATTAGAAAACCTGAAAGGTTTCTATAATTTCAGCCCCTCTCTATTCACAAGTACTCCAAAAACCATCAAGCATGCTGCCACCTGCTTTAGCCAGAGCATCTGCTTTGAAATTTTTTTTCCTATAAATGTGTTTGAAAGACACATAATTAAGACTGTCTGCTAAATAATGAACATCTTGAAGAATCATGGCTAGTTCAAGATTTTGTAATCGATACTTACCATATGCCCAATTTATAACTAACTGGGAATCCCCAAAAACTTGAATTTTATCCAAATTATGCATCCGAGCGAGCCTAAGGAGAAACTTAAGTGCACATAATTCTGCAAAATTATTAGTACCCAAGCCTAAACCTGCTGTGAAAGTAATTTAATGCTTATCAGATAGAGACCATAGATAAAGACTGAGGTAAATTCTTCAACATACCCAAGCTATAGCTTGATATGTGTGAGGAGTTGAGTTAAGATCCTCAAATAAAATGTCTCACACACCACTTTAATAAAAATTAATAAAATGTCTTATACACTACTTTAATAATTTGTTATTAAAGGTTATATAAATTCATATTATATAAAATATCTAAATTAAAGATTTTATTATTATTAATTTTTAAGCCTAAATTTAGATTTTCTAAGAGTTATTAAGAATGTTATTTAGAAATATCAAAAACATATTTATTATTTTTGTCACAAATATGTAAAAAAATATTTTATAGACTATTGAAAAATAAACTTGATTCTTTATATTATTAAAAGATTTAAGTTAATTTTAAATATATACATAAAAAACTCATTAAAAATGTTATTTATACATATCCAAAAAATAGGTATTATTTTAAAAATACATATTATTTTAAAAATACGTATTATTTTAGACGCAAACATATTTTCCCATCACTGTAAAAAGAACTTAAGTCTTTGTATTATTAAAAATTAAAATTAATTTTAAAATATATACATCAATAAATTATTATAAAGGCAATTAAATTTATTTTTTAAAACATACTCATGAATTAGTAATGAGTTGGGTGGTTAAAAACAATGTATTTCTATTTTTTCACCTATTTAAATGACATGGGTTACTTGAAACAACCTCATGTTATCGGTTGAAATGACACCCCTTGCCACGAGTAAGATGTGGGAAACGTTTAGTCACTTATCCCCAACTACTTCGGAAGCTGAAACCTCTAGGGGAGATCCCTATATAATCCTCGAAAAGACACTTAATTTAGCGAACAATGCTTAATGGAGTCTAAAATGTGACTAAAGGGGTTGTATGTCCTCCCAAATGTTTATCCCACATTGTAATCAACAAAACATAAATGCAATTATTGATCAAGAATAAGAATATATCATAGCCTAAAAAAATAAGTACAAGGGTGCATGCAACCAACTATAATTATTAAATTAGCCAATCCATACATCATGTATGCTTCAGTCATTTACTCAAGTACTTATAGCAGCATTGTGCACTTGAAACAAAACAATGAACAACACTATATCCAATGTATCGGTAGTGCAATTCGCATTCATGAAGGCATGCACACTTACTTGAATTAGATAACTTAAGGTCTGAATTTGCAAAAGTGTTGTATACACCAGCAGTAGGTGTTAGTATATCAACAATATAAATTCAATCATTACTTACAGCATTTGTAGCAGCATTATAAATCCTATAAGATATCATACTGCATACAAATGCGTGCATTAACTTTCTAACAATAAAGTACAGAGTAAATGTGGATATGTGTGACTATTGGCAGTCTATAAGCTCTAAGTGAAACATCACTTTGATAATGACACCAGTATTAGTAAATGACAATGTAAACAATTTATCAAACCATGAACTCATACAACTCTTTGCATCTACCTTTATAGAAATTAAACCAACAATTTATGTGTGCATACAACATGTTTCAACCATGTGAAAAGTATTTATAGAAACAACAACATACTAGCAGGAACATTTACATCATTATCATAACATTACAAGCATAAACATGTATTCTCCTTAGGGTAAGTAATGAGGAGTTAACCAAACGTTTTCACCCGTTTTAAAGTATGTAACTCATTGTTTGTGTAACTTGTGTATATAATCTGTGGATAATGTAGGAGAAGGACAATAAACCACAATGTTAGGGTCAAGATGAGTGGAGGTCTAGGGAGAAAGGAAGAGGAGGCTGCTACAGTAGTTAGGTTTTATTTTAGGACTCTTTTAGGGATTTTTAGGGAAGAAATTAAGTTGTTTTAGGTATTTCTTGTTTTTGGGGCAGCGGGGTCCGTCAGAAGTATGTTGAGTGGGTACTCATTGGATGCGGAATTTAATTCCGCATCCAACGAGCTCCCCCGATCGAAATTTGAGTAAAAACACAGGGAGATATGTCAAAAATACAAACAAAAAAAGTAGTTTTTTTTTAATGATACCTATCCCCAAATTTATAATAAAAAAGTGTTTAAGACCTATACGGTATTTCAAATTTAAAGCAATTTCATTGGCTAACAAATGATGACATGGAATTTGAATAAAAGTTAAAAGGCCCATTTTGAGTTGAAATTTCCTCTAATGCCTTTGTTAGCGTCAAAGCTCAATTTTTGTCGCATTTGTGATCTGGACTCCACTCACAAATTTGAAGGGGAGAAACTGAAGGGGAAAGGTCGATCAAGGAAGGTGAAAGGTAATTATTAGTTGGTGGATGTTTATATTATTGTTATTGCATTTTCTAGTTATTGCATCAATTAAAAGCATATAATACTTTGTTCAGGAAATTTATACTTGTCTTTCATTTTAATGATTACTGTCATCAAGTAGTTGGTCGAGAATGGGATGCAATTCATTTATACATCGCAAACAATCTTAACTGCATGAAGGTTGGATTGAACGATGCAAACAATCGGGTCAAGGAATATCATGGGAAGGTGTGGCTTCATTGGTAAAGCAGCACATTGCAATGGAGATAGAAATCTTACAGAAAGGGAAATCGATTTAGCATATGGTTTAAAAGATAAAATGGTAAGCATATTAATCAATCACTCTAAATCTTTTATGTTGAAAATTACATTTTGATGTACATGTTGTTCTTTTCCATGTATTGTTGCATAAATATTGAATCATTGTGTAATCTTTTCGTGTATTGCTTGTTGCAGGTAAAACACCATAAGGCTATGGTTTGCAATGGTTGTAGATATCATATCAAAAAATTGGATGAAACAAAGAAAAGATCATATTGTGGGATATATGTAGTCTTTGAGGTCACCAATGTTTCATCTAGAAGTGACATACATCCAGAACTATCAGAAAATCGATACTATGGGCATTTGGAAGATATTCTACATTGTGACTTTAAATCATTCAAGGTGGCTCTATTCGTTGTCAAATGGTACAAGTTATGATTGAATCAACATGATCTTGATAGAACTATTGTTGAACACGATAATGGATTTACGATGGTCAATACAAGGTTGTTTGAGCCAGGAACAGAGCCCTATGTTTTTTCAAGCCAATGTGAACAGGTATTTTACTCGGAGGTTTTAGGTAAAGTGGGCTGATCATTTCTTGTGAGACACGATCCAAGGGGAAGGCCTGTAAAGTATAACCTAGATGATGGTAATGAAGAGGGTTCTCTATAAGAATAAGATGATGATGAAGAGAATGATCAACATGAGTTAGATGATGATGATGATCTAGCAGAAGATTTCCAATAATTAGTTGAATCAGATGATGCAGCAGACAATTCCCATGAAGATTATACCGAAAATGACATGATGAGCATAACTGACTTAGATGATGATGATGATATGGCCAATCCTTACAATGTTGACTCTAGATTTAATGATGCAAATGATGACTTGGATGAAGAAGATGATGACGTGGATGAAGAAGACGATGAAATATATTGAAAGGTAAATATTTAATTAGACCTATTCTTTTATCTTATTTTTTTTAAAAGATTTACTAAAATCATCATAATCACCATCATGTTCATCATCATCATGTTCAACATCATCATCACTATCACTATCATCATCATCATCATCATCACTAACATATTCTTTGAATGTTTTTTTCACTTGTTGAATGATTGAATGGTTTAATGAATGATTTAAAGAATGATTTAATGAAATTTTCTTTTAGCTATTGAGTGAAATAATTTGCATTAAATTGTTATTTTCAAGTGCATGCATTGGGTTTGGTAATTAAGAGTGATGTGAGGGGGGAGAGGGGCCATAAGAGCTTCCACCTTCACGTGGTTGGTCATGTTTAGTAGAGAATATTAAATTATTCTCGAAACAGAGAGGAGCTCAATGAATGGTAAGGAAGAATACATTAAAAACAATTATTTCTATAATTTTAGTGTTTAATTTTCACTATTGATATTTGACTCCAATGGAACTTGTTACATATAGCATTGAGATAAATGTTCATATTTAAGAGGCAAGAAATGGCATTTTGATGTGATCGATGGCCTTATATACATCGTGTTTTTAGTTATCCATGTTTTATCAGGTGATCTACATATGTTTCATCGATTCACTTAATGGTCCAAATACATTGAGGGAAAAGTACTTTGTTATGACCCAAGAGGGGCACACATAGAGTTAATATATATTATATCACCCCAACATGCACATATATGCAATAAAATGTATATGTAACATTGTTGGACCAAATTAAGGACCTACATGTGTAATGAATGGACACATATTCACACAAGTCATATAATTACTCTCTTGGGAAACAATGAATACATGCTTATATGTCATATAATTACTCTTGAGGGAAACATGTGATTTGGATATAGGAATGTATTGGAGTATTTGAATGTTTTATTCTTCAAGTAGTTATTGTATAAGTTATTTGAATTATCTATCTTAAAGTTGTACCATAAGCTTACATTTGTTGCACATTATGTATACTCTTTGGTATGTTATGTTGTTTTAACTATTTGGGACATAATAAAAACCAATCAAATTATTCTCATTGAACAAATGTAGGAAAAAGTGTTCATATTTGTTGAATGTATTTTTGATGAGTAAAACTAGTGGAATTATTCAAATGCAATTTCGATGAGTAAAAATAGTGGAATTATTCAATGTTAACAATTGTGGCAAATTGTCCATATTTGTTTGATGTGCTCTTGATAAAATCCATTTTATAGAAGCTCAACTATACAATAGAATTTGGCAATAATTTTAATTATTTATTTTATTATTTAAATCAAGGTTATTTCCATTAACATATTTCTATTTTTCATATACAATGTAGAAATATAAATTAAATAAATATTTCTTATACTTTTAAATTCAATATATGCTTATTTGTTTTTTCCTTAGGCAAAAAATCATAATTTCATTACATCTTTCAGAACAAAATACACTACTTGTGTATTCAAAAAGTACCATAGAGGTCCATATAAAGAGTACAAAATAAGGTACAAATATAGTGCCTTCTACCCACATATATAAAAAAAACTGATATATCAAGTTCTAGCCACATACTGAAATATGTCCAAAAATAAATATCAGAAATAGGTAATTACTGCCATAGCCCACTTAGGTAGTATAGAGTGCTGATATAACCTATTATATAATAAATAGTTTAGAAAAAATAGAGAAAAAAATGTAATATGAGCTTCCCCGATCATTCCTTCAAGGGATGATGATAATATTCATGAATGAGCACCCCATGGTGTTCTTTGATCTGCCCTTGACCCACTGCCAATAACAAGCCCACCATGTCATAGAATTCTGCACTGACGTGTCCCTTTAATCCAATTGATAACAATTAAATAAATAAGACTTATATATTCAATTATATGAAAATAAATAAATAAACAAAAAAACATTTTCCAGATGCTAGCTTAAAATTGACATTTCAATTTTATTACAATGATTGAAAAAAAATTAAAAAATTATTTCTAATTTAAGCATTTCAGTTTTATTCTTTCCTTTTATTTTGATTGATTTGTGTTCCAAGTCTTTTTTTTCTCCATAGGAAAAAAAACTGATTTTTTTTATTAAAATCCAGATAAGTCTATACAAAATTGTATGCAGATGCATACCACTGCTTATACAACCAACATAATGTAACAACCACTAGTCCATAAGGAAACAGTTTACCATCTAATCATCTCTATCCCAAGAGATTATGCCAAAAAAGAGCCAGATATAAGTGCTCTGATGTTGATGTTTATGTTACCCCTGAGCCTTTTTATAGTTCCAAAAATGAGCTAGGCCTGTAGCCTATGCTCCTTTTGCTGAGCAAAGAATAGAAATGAAAAAAGCAGATTTTAAGAGAGGTCTGTAGATATGTGTGTCCAAAATAGTCAAACAAGTTGCCTTACATGAAAGGCTTCCGCAAAAGTTCTATGGTAAAACTCACAGACTTCCCCATCTTTGTGTTCAAAAAATTAACAGGGCTTGTTCATCCTGTATCTTTTGTTTTCCCATTCCTTCAACAGCTTCTTAACTTGAGCCAAATTTTGCACAAAATGTGTTGCAGCATTTGATCTGACTTCTTCTCCATAAGGGGTGCAGTTTTATTTTATGAGCTCAAGTACGTCCTCATGGTTAAGCCAGGCTGCACCAAATTTAAAAGGATGGGATTTTTTTTGAGGGTTTCTTCATACTTCCAGGAATATGGGCTAATTATTTGAGTCCCATTATGAGTCTACCCATTCCTTGAACTGCAGATCATACTCCAGTAAAATTTCCCCCACCAAAAATCTATATAGTATTTTTGCAATTCAGTCTTTCCCTGTTCTTCTGTTTGTCCAACTGGACTTGGGATTCTGAGGATCCAGGCCCACCAAATTAAGTCTCTATAATAGGTTTTGGAAGAAAGCTTCCAGGCATTACACTCTTGCATTTGGACCCCAGATCTCATGGGTCGCAATGGTGAAATTAAGGTCACCCTGATAATCACATTCTCCTTTTCTTGAAACTCAGAGGCTTGTACTGACTCCCAGAAAGCCACTCGACCATTATAAGGCCCATATATGTTTATAAGGTTGAGGTGTAGGTTTTCTTCTACCCAAAAAAGTTCCAACCCCATTCCAAAGGAGGCTCCCCATGATTTTTGATAGCGCAACATGTTAGGGCTCCATACGATTGCTAAAACTCCCGAGTGACCTTTTGCACTCTAGGCCAGAAAGGTGAAACTACTTGAAATAGAGGACAAAACCCTAGATACATCCTCTTCGATGCCTAGGGTTTTCTGCAGTAGAATGATATCAGGTTTCTGCACCTGTCTTTTTAGGGAAAGTTTTTTCTAGGTGCTTTTTAGACCCCTGTAGTTGAGAGATAGGAATTTCATTTGGGATCCCCTTCAGGGGTTTGCACTACTCTAAGTGCCCCAAAAAGAGTTTTCTTCTTACCATTTGATTGATCTCGGAGTAATTTTTGCTAGGCAAAGGATAGGAAAGAGGGTCTGCCTCTTCCTTTCCCCCAGGTTGGGATAATTGGGTTCACCTCCAAGCAAAATAAAGGGTTTTCCTGAGCTAGTATGTCCTGAGAATGGAGTTGAAATTTGATAGGGGAAATGGAGTCAGAATTAGGGGATGAGTTAATTAGGGGTTGGGGAGCACAAGACGGTGTGGGGGAAATAGGTCGCTCTTTTGAGAGGGAGGGGGGAGAAGGCAGGGAAGCAGGAGGGGATGGGGTTTTTTCCTAGGTAGGAGGGGGATGAACAGTCACAGAAGTGTAGTTGTGTATAGGTGCAACATCATTTATAATCAAATTATTTAACTGTACCTTTATATAAACAATAGAGGACATACCCGTGAGGTGTTGCACGCTTCCTTTAGTACAAAGTTCTGTCTGGTCTTCAGGGGGGTGCTGTAATGGAACAGTCTCAGAGATTCTTGCACCTGGTGCTGAAGCTTTCTTCCCTTTTTCCTGTGGATTGGTATCCCTAGGGTACCTTCTTTTATGTGCTATGGCTGTAGATGCTGCAACAGGGTGTTTTCATGCTAGATGTCCCATTTTGTGGAACCAATGACATCTAAACGGTAGAACCTCATATTCCAATGGTTTTTTCTGAGTTACATTACCTCTGATGAGGTTGAGGCACTCCTTGAACTATATTCTTATGTCCATAGAAACCAAAATTCACGCCAGAGCCCTCCTTTGGGTTTGTAAGTATGAGAAATCTGCTTCCAAGTATGTCTCTATGGAATTATGGAGGTCCTTCAGCGAGGATGGGTTCCAAAATTCTAGCAGTAGGATTGGTAATCAAACCCATATGGCCATTATATCCATTCGTTCACTATCCGCATCGAACAGGGGCGTCCATCTCTTCAACATAATGTTTATCATCCCATAGAACCAATTTTGGTTCAATATTTTCTTTGCACCATGCTTGCTGCCGAGGGTGAGAGTATACCAACCCTTTGATAATTCACCTACCTTAGCCATAGATGATAAGAGGTCTGCCCAATTTGTTTGAACCCATCCCTTCATCTCTTCAAGGGTAGGGTGTCAGCCACAAATTTTCCCGATAATTACCCTATCAGCCTTATCTTCTGCTTCCTCATTTGCCACATTGACACTGCATACCATATCTAGGTTTCCACAGGTTGGCGCCAGACACATGTTCTGTCTCTTTTTCCTAGGGTTTTCATTTTCTTCTTACTCCTCTGGTGTGGTTCCTGCAGATGGGATGTCACTAGATTTCGAGCCTGAGCTTGGTAGAGCTTCTTCAGTGCCAGCTGCTGCTACCACCGATTTGACAAAACTCTCTGTGTTAATGGATTCTCTGACTATGATAGTTTTTTGTGGAGGAGGTGGTTTCAACCATCAAGTTCAAAACATCCCCCAATTCTGTAATGGTTTGATCAAGTATTGAGACATTCGGGTCCAGAAGGAGGAGAAAATCAGTATGTGCCACTCCAGACAGTGAGAAAATTGGGCCATGGATGAGAAAACCAGTGTGTGCCGCTCCAAACGGTGAGAGAACTGGGCCTGAGTTGAAGAAACCCTTGACAGAATTTGGTGATGGGAAAAATGTAGTGTTTTCAGCTGAAGGTTCTATGACATCTCCTGTTGACAGGGATAACAGAAAGATAGCGGTTAGGGGGTCGTTTTCCTGCTCTGCCTCCCGGTTGTCCATGGCTGCAGTGACCCTTCTAGTTGACAACGCTAATGTTTGTACCTGTGGTCAGGCTGAACTAGGCTGGGTCATAATGAACTAAACCAAAAACCAAGAAAATTTTCATATAAAAGCAAATAAACAAACAATTAAAAATAAAAATCAAATTATAAAAATCAAATAAAAAAACAAAATTAAATTCTATTTAGAATTAAATTCCATTAAAAATATAATTCCAAGTTTTTTTATATAAAAATGAAAAAAAATAAATAAATTACATTCCAAGTCTTTTATCTAAAAATGGAATAAAAAAAATTTAAATTACATTATATAAGACTTAACATTATATTTCTCATTTTGAAGATTTATTTTCTTTATTTAAAACAATAAAATGAGAATGCATAAAAAAATATAAAATGTTAAATTTGAAAATGAATACGAAAATGATGGTGATGATGGAGATGATGGTGATGATCATGATGATCATGATCATGATGATGAAGATGATAATGATCAACATGATGAAGACAATGATGATGGAGACGATGATGATGATGACGATTATGGTGAAGAGGGTCATGATGATGATGAAGATTATGTTGATGATGGTGAGGATGGTGACGATGAAGATGCCGACCATATTCACCATCACCACCTCCATCCACCATCGACCATCTTCACGATCATCATCACCATACACCATCGCCATCCATTCTCTTCACCATCACCATCCACATCACCATCATGACGATTATGGTGAAGAGGGTGATGATGATGAAGATTATGGTGATGATGGTGAGGATGGTGATTATGAATATGATTACCATCTTCACCATCACCATCCATCATCTTCACCATCACCATCCACATCACCATAATCACCACCGTCATCACCACCCACATCACCATCATCACCACCGTGATCACCATCAGTATCATGATCACCATCATCACCATCATGGTAACCATGACCATCATCACCACCACCATCATCACCACCATGACCACCATCATCATCCAAATCACCCTCATCACCACCATGACCACCATCATCACCATCACCATCACCTCACCATCACCATCACCATCATCATCACCATCACCATCATCATCATCATCATCACCATTACAATGACCCTCAACATCATCATCATCACCATGACCCTCATCATCATCATCACATATAACATTTCATGTTACAAGATTTTATGTCACTTACGGGGGCGACTATTACCCAAATCCACTTGGCAGCCTTCGAAACGTGTTTGAAGAAAAGGATGTTGATCATACTAGATGGGAGGTATTAGTGAAAATTGGGTCATGGTGCTCTATACTAATGTAATTGGAATTTAATTTTCAGTTGTAAGTAAATTACGTTAAATAAGACTTAACATTGTATTTCTCATTTTGAAGATTTATTTTCTTTATTTAAAAAAATAAAATGAGAATGCATAAAAAATATAAAATGTTAAAATAAAAATAGTGAAGATCTTGGTTTAAATAAAATAATATATTACATTACTCATAATCTAGAATCACATATAACATTTCATGTTATAAGATTTTATGTCACTTACGGGGGTGACTATTACCCAAATCCACTTGGCAGCCTCCCAAACGTGTTTGAAGACAATGATGTTGAACATACTAGATGGGACGTATTAGTGAAAATTGGGCCATGGTGCTCCATACTAATGTAATTGGAATTGAATTTTCAGTTTTAATTAAATTACATTAAATAATACTTAACATTATATTTCTCATTTTAAAGATTTATTTTCTTTATTTAAAAAAAATAAAATGAGAATGCATAAAAAAATATAAAATGTTAAAATAAAAATAGTGAAGATATTGGATTAAATAAAATAATATATTACATTACTCATAATCTAGAATCACATATAACATGTCACGTTAAAAGATTTTATGTCACTTATGGGGGTGACTATGATGGATGGTGTTGGTGATGGAGATGGCGATGGTGAGGATGGTGACGATGAAGATGACGACTATCTTCACTAGCACCATCGCCATCCACCATCCACCATCTTCACCATCACCATCACCATCCATTCTCTTCACCATCACCATTCACGTTACCATCATGACGATTATGGTGAAGAGGGTGGTGATGATGAAGATTATGGTGATGATGGTGAGGATGGTGACGATGAAGATGATTACCATATTCACCATCACCATCAACATCCATCATCTTCACCATCACCATCCACATCACCATCATCACCACCGTGACCACCATCAGTATCATGATCACCATCATTAGCATCGTGGTCACCATGACCATCATCACCATCATCATCATCACCACCATGAACACCATCATCACCATCACCATCATCACTGTCACCATTACCATCACCATCACCATCACCATCATCATCACCATCACCATCACCATCATCATCATCACCATCACCATGATCATCATCACCATCACCATCACCACGATGATCATGATGATGAAGACAATGATGATCAACATGATGAAGATGATGATGATTATGGTGAAGAGGGTGATGATGGTGAATATTATGGTGAGGATGGTGATGATGAAGATTATTACCATATTCACCATCACCATCACCATCCATCATATTCACCATCACCATCCACATCACGATCATCACCACCGTGACCACCATCAATACCATGATCACCATCATCACCATCATGGTCACCATCACCATCATCATCATCACCACCATGACCACCATCATCATCCACATCACCCTCACCACCACCATGACCACCATCATCACCATCACCGCCATCGCCATAACCATCACCATCATCATCACCATCATCATCACCATCATCATCATCATCACCATCCCCATGACCCTCAACATCATCATCATCACCATGACCCTCATCATCATCATCATCATCATCATGTTGATTGTCATCGTATTCATGGTCATGGTCATCGTATTCATGATCATGGTCATCATCATGTTGATCACAATTATGAAACCGATGATTATCAACATGATGAATATGGTGGTGATGATGGTTATGATGATGATAATGATGATGAAGATGATGATGATCATCATCTTTGCCATCATCATCATCATAATCATCGTCATCATCACCATTGTCATCATCATCACGATGACAATGATGATGATTATGGTGAAGAGGGTGATGATGATGAAGATTATGGTGATGATGGTGAGGATGGTGAGGATGAATATGATTACCATATTCACCATCACCATCACCATCCATCATCTTCACCATCACCATCCAAATCACCATCATCACCGCCATGACCACCATCAATATCATGATCACCATCATCACCATCATGGTCACCATCACCATCATCATCATCACCACCATGACCAGCATCATCATCCACATCACCCTCATCACCACCATTACCACCATCATCACCATCACCACCATCACCATCACCATCACCATCACCATCATCATCACCATCACCATCCTCATCATCATCATCACCATCACCATCACCATCACCATCACCATCACCATCACCATCACCATCACCATCACCATCACCATCACCATCACCATCACCATCAACATCATCATCATCACCATGACCCTCATCATCATCATCATCATCATGTTGATCATCATCGTATTCATGGTCATGGTCATCATATTCATGGTCATGGTCATCATCATGTTGGTCATGATGATGAAGACGATGATGATCAACATGATGAAGATGGTGGTGATGATGGTTATGATGATGATGATGATGATGACCATATTTTCCATCATCAACATCATCATCACCATCATCATCATTCGACAATCCGTAGTCGCAAGACGATGATGATGAAGGCAACAACGACGACGACGATGATGGTGATCTACATCATGATGCTGATTAAAATGATGATGATGACAAGGATGAGGATCACAATGATGATGATATCATCATCATCATCATCATCATAACCATCATCACCATCAGCTTCATCATGTTGATCACCATTGTCTTCATCGTCATGATAATTAGATGTAGCATCGATCTTCGCCATGAACAAAAATCCAATCATGATACTTCATGAATAAGACAATTCAAAAATGAATATCAAGAATGTTAAAATATACAACCATCTTAGCTTATTAAATGGATAAACTGAAGAAATATGTTTTTACTGGACATTAAATGGGCTTATTTTTTGTGAAAATTGGGTCACGATGCTCCAATGTGACAAGCACTTTGATACTTTGATGACGATGACATTGGACCCTCATCGTCACACATCATCATCTTCATCATTATCCTCATAAGGGTATGGTCATCATTATCATCAACATCATCATCATCATCATTATCATCATTATCATCGTCATCATCATTAACATAAACATCACTATCATCAAGATCGTCATCATCTTCATCATCATGGTGTTGGACTTTATTTTCATTTATCCAAGATAGGGATGTGTCGTTATGTAGATGGTTTTTCCCTCATTAATGTTAAGCTTCATTATTCAAGTTAGGATGTTTTTCTTCCTCTTAGGTTTGCATCTCTCTATTGAACTTATATTTGGGACCCATAGTTCTAGAAGTCGAGGAATCTATTAGATATAAGAAGTATTTCAAGGATACAAAAAATTCCTTTCATTTTATTAGCTATATTCAGCAATTTCCTTCTCATCACTTTTTGATTGAAAGGTTTTCCAGTATTATGCAATTTCTTTCGAAAATGAATATTTGAAGTAAACTAAGTTTTACTTATTCTTAATGTTTGTGGATTACAAAACAAGTATCTTTGAAGTATAGTAAGTTTTACTTATTTTTAATGTTGGTGAAAAGTTCATATCACTACCTATATGTGGATATGTGTAGAAATTAACCTTCATATCACTACCTATATATGGATGATGATGATAAAATAACATATAATAAAAAAACATAGTAACATAAAATACATATAATATAAAATATGGATGACCCGTTCTACATAAATATATGCAATTTGGACAATGTTATGAATTTTGGAGTAGCTCCTGTCTGTCATTTCGCGGCGGCTCATGGGTTCGATCCACAGTTTGGATTTAGGAGCTCATGGATCAATGGGTAAGCATCACCTCATTTTGTTTTTGGGCATGCTGTGACCTGGTTTTTTGGGCATGCAACTGGTTAAGGGTTCTAGATTGGATGGGCATGCAACCGGTTCAGGGTTTTAGTTTTTTTGGGCATGCTGTGATGTTTGCTATGTATTTTTGGGAAAACATCTACAACCACATCGATTCCAAACTGAAATTTTAGATGCCCTAGATTTACACATTACATTAGGATATATGAGAGCTAGGGGGAACACTATCTCTTGGCTCACCGTAGCCCACCCATCATCGGACGTGCAAGGGAGTAGGGAGAATTTCTATGTGAATACTCAACCTGAATAGAGCAGTGTTTTACCTTCAAAAATAGTTCCCACTCTTTATTGCACACCAAGATTTTGCTAGAACAATTAGAAGCTTGACTTGAATGAGATGAATCCCCCACTTGGTTCCTCAATGTTGGAATGAAATTGATTAACCACTCGGTTTCCAAAATTAATCTAACTTAGTTTATGGATGATTGGATTTTTCTTCGTGTCATTTAGAACATCCATGTCTATATGTATCCGAGCTATGCATCAAATCAAATGGATACCATATACAACAGGGTGGTTTTCCACCGGACATGGGAAACACACGGATTACCAACATGAGGGAATGCCAAAAAGTTTTGTTTGGTCTTATTAGGTCCTTAATTTTTAATTTTTAAAATAACATTTTTTTCGATGAGGTGGTGAGAGATGGAATAAATTTTGTTAGAGAAGGAGACGAGATAACAGGTAGTCCATCAAGCCAAACTGTGAAGAAAGACATTGGATATATATGGTTTTGATTGGAACTCCCCACCCTTAAGAGAGGATATATTTTGTAAGGGTTTAGTCCTGGAAAAGGGTTGTTGGTATTGTTATTAATGATGTTGTTACAGTTGGTAGCTAGTATAATATGGTTAAACAGTAGAAGGGTGTTGCAGTTGCTTTAATTGTAAGGATTTTGGGATAAAAGTGGATAGTCATTCTTGTAATATGATCTATACAAGACTTGTACTAGAAGATTTGCCTAGACTTGCTGATTTCACCATTAAGTTGAACCTAAATGATAAATAGAGAGGAGCACTAAGCAAGCTACAACACTTTGTAGGAAATCGAATGAGTAGAGATATAAGGATGTCAATACTTGGAGATCCTGTAGAGTGGATTCTTGGTTACTATATAGGTTCAAAATATTTAGGTGCCTCATCAGACTCTCAACGATATGGACCATCTAATTCAGATTCTTGGTATGAGGTAATATAATAGGAGAATGGGTTCTTTCATAAATAGGGCCTTCTTCAAAGGAATCTTCATCGATTTTTTCAATGGATTGCTTTTGTGGAGGGTAAACTGGATCCTCAACAGATTCCTCATCAATAATAGGATCCCATATCTTATATAACAACTTGATAACATTCACAATTGAGTATACACCCTTACTAGGAATCCATATATACCAATTTCTTATGTCACGTTTTTGGAAGTTAAGATATATATTGAACATATTCATCTTAATATCCTCAAGTCCACATTCAACCTTAGAAGAGATTCAATATGTAATTCAACATGAAACCTAGCAAATTCCTATTTCCCATGGAATTTCAGAATGCATTCCTCCCATCTATGATTATGAAATTTATTAGGATACCCCAAGATGTTCGAGAAAACCATTAGAATCTTCTCTTAAGTGTTTGGTTATGCACTACAGAGTAGCACTGAAGAGGTTAAAAAATACACTCTACAGGATCTCCAAGAACTAACATAATTTTTTGTCCATTACTATAAAGGAGATGTATTAGAAGATTTTCCTGGACTTGTTGATTTCACTGTTAAGTTGAACCGTTAAGTTGAAGCCTAATATACATAATTTTGTGGAGCTTTTCAGAGATAATTTTGCACACTTTTAAATGGATAACAACGTGTTAATGATAATTCTAGGAAGTGATAAAAATCATAAGACATAAGTAAAACTTCACCCTGAGCACTTTTAATCCTGGGCAATGATTAAGCATTTCAAGTGTGTCTGGACAGTCCATCCACCCTCTTCCCTAAGTCGCTGCTTCAAATTAATTCTCAACAAACCACAAAAAATTAATTTTGGGTGCAATATTAGCATAAATAACATCAGTCCTGGTTTTGTTGCAACTGTGGAGAAGGTACCCTAGGCATAAAAAAGGAATTACTATGCACATTTAGGAAAATCGGAGCTGCATATAATGATGAATCTACATGTAAGGTTATGAGCAGAAATTAAAGGCTACCCTAATCAAGTCAGTCCTTCAACAATATACCTCAGGTAGGTCAGATCATTGATGTATCTCAAGATACTATCAACAACAATAACATCTTCCTTCAACCTTGCGACAAACAATGGAAACCTTGTTTCAATAGAGAAAAAAAAGGTAGGTCGGATTGATTCTTTTATTATGAAATAAGGTAGGTCATATTGATGGTTGTACTCCTAAATTTTGTTGAATATGTTAATCCAACAAAATGACCATTTCGATTTTTCCACCACTTAATTTAGGGTTCTTCCCCTCGGCCTTTGAAATTTATTTGATGCAATTTATGTAACTTTGCTTCTTCAAATTCATGACATAGTAAGCCTTGTGCATACACATTTTATATGTACCTAAAATGATAGATGGATTGTGCAATAAAATTGCCCCAATATCCTCATTCGACTGTGAGGTGCTTATTTCACTGGAAATTGGGTTAGGTAATACTTAGCCATTAATGGACAATCATGAATATTATGGTTTATGCTTTGGTTCTTGAAGCAAGTACTAGGTATTTTGATGTCCTCCATTTGTTATTTGAACATTTTATGTCAAATTTCACTGTCTGATTTTTGTTTGCCCCTCTTACATTTAACACGAGAAGATGACCTTTGGGGTTTAGACAATTGGTTAGCTTTAGAATTATTCCCTGGTGTGAGTGATCTTTGATGTTTCCTTGCCCTTTTTTCATCCCCTTGGTTTAAAAAATCAAACGTTTCTTCATATGTTTGTAGAAGATTTCTCTTGATTTGACTGAAGCTCCTAGTACATGTAATAGACTGTTCTGTTGGTAGAGACTATTCAATATTAAAAAGGTTTCATTTATCCCCACACAATTATAGTGAACCTGTATGTGGTGTTGAAGAAGCTAACCTCAACCTATTTGATGATGGAGTAGAGAAGGACAAATTCGAGCTTCTCTTCTTGAAGCCTTCTGTATATTCTTAATAATCTCAACACAAACCAATTGATGCCTCTCAAAGAGTCTATAAGACGACAATTTGTTTCAAACCTCAAGTTTGTGAAAACGACAACAATATATTACACAAATTATGAGAGAATAATAAAATATCAACAAGCATTAGTGTCACTTGAAACATAGAGCATAGAATCTAATGATAAAGAAGTCGATGGTGTTCTTGTTGACAACATTAGGTTAATCAATGCATCCTTGATGAGTGATCACAAAAGGATAAGAACTTGGGTTGAAGTTGGAGGTGAACGAAACCATTTGCTAATTTTTCTCCAAGTCGAAAGAGAGGAAAGGTCCAAAATCCATTCAAGTTTAATATGGTTGGTTGGAGAAAATGACTTTGTCAGATTGATCAAAGTAGAATGCAAGCCATTTAATTCCACCCTATTAGGAAATTTACAAGAGAATAGCACAGGATGAACAACATTAGCATTACTTGAAACACGTATCATAGAAATTAATGATAAAGAGAAAAGGAAATGATCTCTTTAGGTAAGTGTTTTGAGCCTTGTATCACTATATTTAGAAGAAAATTTCAAAGGATTCATCAAATCATTGAGGAAGGTATTTACAGTTAATTTAAAATCCTTTTGATTTGTGCGGAATAGTCTTTTATGGTTCTTTCTACTATGGGATTGCCTTAGGGTTGAAAATTAATATGGGAAAACAAACATCATCATGACAAGCTAAAATGAACAAATGAACAAATATTACAGACTGATATAAATGTATTTAAAACATTGTTTTCATTCCTGAATGCGCCAAGTAGCAGATCTGGAAATGTTTGCTCTTCACCACCATGGATTATATATATATA
>LPNX010535333.1:46100-73099 GCA_001517045.1 Pseudotsuga menziesii
AGCTTTTTAGTGGGATTTTCAGGGAAATATGGTAGGCAAATGGACACATGAGCCATGAAATGGGGTAGATGAGGTAGTTAACCATTTTTGGGTGTTAACAATAGGGCTTTAACATCGTTGTTGAACACTAGAAAAGCTTTTCTGGGCAGACTGCACGATCTTCTGCTGATCCATCTTGTGCGCAGGTATGTAAAAACTATATAGTTTAATGATAATTTATTAATTCTCATGCAATTTATTCCTTATAAATAAATTAACATATTCATTATTTATTCATTTTTTAGTAGGAAAGTAATAATCTCGTTCATGTCGAGGATGTACATGACCAACCAGATGAAGATCATGCTTTGATTCCTGGTAATGAATTTATTAATGTTCTATTGTTTTGTATAGATAATTGTAGATGATGAACATTAATTCTAATTCTACACAATTCAACTGTAGAGCATGTAGATGCAGATAACACTGAACAGGTTGGGCATGTACAAGATCATGCTGAACATGCTGATCTTCCCATGACAGGTAAAAACACACATTCGTATTGTTTTTTTCAAAGAATTACTCTTATTTATAAAAATATAAATATATTAATGAAATATTTTGACATTACTGTAGAAACTCATCGCCCCTCGTCAGAAGTTCAACCTTACGAGAAGACTAGTAGGGAGACCGAGGATCAGATTCTAGAAGATGTGACTCTAACTAAATATTTAAAGAGAAGAAAATTAAAAAGGAAGTGACTAAACAAATTTTGAGTGATTCTTATTTAGGGTCCATAAGAGCTTCCACCTTTGCGTGGTTGGTCCTGTTTAGTAGAGAATATTAAATAATTCTCGAAACAGAGAAGAGCTCAATGAATGGTAAGGAATAATACATTAAAAATAGCTATTTCTATAATTTTAGTGTATAATTTTCACTATTGCTATTTGACTACTCCATTGGAACTTGTTACAGATAGCTTTGAGAAACATTTCCATAGTTAAGAGGCAAGAAATGGCGTTTTGATGTGATCGATGTCCTTATATACATAGCTTTTTTGGTTATCCATTTTTATCAGGTGATCTATTATTAACAATTAAGTTACTTGGTCATTTGAACAAAATTGTAATTTACATTGTAATAGTACTATATTTATTTAGATTGATTTTGTTATTTTCATAAACAAACATAAATTTATTTGTTGGTTCCTAACATGAAACTATTGCAATAGGACAAAATTTGAAGTATGTTGAATGATGTTTTGAAAGGTAAAGCTTAAGAAGACAGTGCAAAGCTCCATGAATCAAGGTATAATTATGTTTTCTTTTGTTTGATTGAGCTGTGTATTGGGTATTTATGCATGTGCACACACACACATTTAGTTGATGATGATGATTACCATACATCCAGGCGAACTTTGTTCTATCTGATCTAAAAACTTACCTTAAATAGTTTGATTTATCTGGATAACAGGCCCCTTGGTAATACTTTACCAATTCCATATAGCTATGAATTCCATATGTACATGAAAATATATTGGAAATGGCCATTTGTCGTCGGACATATGGCTATGAATTACATTTTATTCATTTTTCATATTGTTTGAACATTGAATCACCCAAGTAAAACTTATATGCATGTGCATGACATTGAATTGAAGGATCATAAGAGGGCACACTAGTTGACATAGTTGAAATACCTCGTAAATGGAAGTGGATTCCTCTAAGGATGACTTATATGGATTGGATCAACATTTTTAATCCTAATGTGATATATAGAGGATCCTGTATAACACATAAATGTTGCCATACTTCTTCACTGCTGAGTTTTTTTTGCCTGGATTGTACCTTCATTATGCTAGGAAAGGTGCACAAAACTCTTGAAACATGAGTCAAAGGTGGATTATCCCTCAATGAAAGTGAATACAAGCCAGTAGGGCCAATGCTTCTAAAAACTTCATCCTACAATGCTTAAAAATAAACATAATATGCCATGTGAGCTTCCTAGAAATGATAATGTTGAAGTGCTACTGTTGATTCGACGCCAAGAGATAGTTCTTTACTGTTACAATATGCCCAAGGACACTTTTATGCTATTGTTATTTACACATATCTCACCCAAACATGGTATTTTGAAACCTATTGTTGTGCTATACGCATTAATTTTCCCTAGATTTCAAGGTTTAGAGCCATTCTCATCAATGCATCTTCCCAAAACTGGATTACTACTCACTAGGAGGTCAAATAGGGATGAGAAATGATTTTAAGGACTAATATGTTCCCAACAACATGGATATTTAGGGTCATTGTTGTTGTTCATTACACCAAAATTCCCATAGACATGGATTTACTTCTCTAATATCCACAAACTCTGCCTAGAACAAGCTCAAAGTCATATTAGACTTTCTAGATATCGCTGTTTACTACTGATACTTATTATAAAAAGTTCCTAGGTCTAAGTTTTAGCCACTTTACGTAGGTTTCCAACCGTGTAATGCTACAAACATAAATTTAATTAATTAGAATTAATTTAAAAGTCAATAAATTAAGCTTAAAATAGAAATTTAAGGGAAAAACCTATTAACTAGAATGGCTGTGATACCAACGCAGCAACAGAAGTGCTAAATTAACATATTAATTTCCTTTCTCTTCCTTGAGATCTGCCATTTCCTTATCTTCGTTTATATTAATTAGTAGTCTCAACCTTGAGACCTACCATTTGCATGCCATTGTAGACTCTTTGAGTAGGATACCATTCTATTAGATTTCCCAGCCTCTACGGTTGGCTACAACCACCTACCTCTCATGTAGCATTTCAATCCATTTTCCAAATACCCTCTCAAACACTATGAAACTATTTTGTCTAGATGTATATGTAAATCCTATGCTTGTTAGTCCAAACTTAATATTTTTTACAATACATGTTTGTATGTAAACACTATACTGAGTATGTGCCCTACTTATTTCAAAGCTATTATTGGTATGATATTTTCTTAACATGTACGCCTTGGTAAATCAATTCCTTGATCAATCATAAACATAATGCTTGGGTACTAGTGTGATGGTTTTCATAACTGTCTATTTTAGCTATGTTGTCTAGACTCTTTATTGGTAACAATATTTATATCCTTGTTTGTGATTGTAAATTAAAATTATAATGTAGTATTTTGAACTTTTGAACATTATATACTTGTAACATAGAGTAACATCCAGTCAGTTTACATTACAATAAGGCTGAGAAGAAATCTATCTTAGCCAATGTTTTTCCTTTGTGTATAATTTCATGACTATTCTAAATGTTGGTATTAGGTATGTTAGAATAATCAGCCCATGTTTAGCCACCTTAGACATTAATTAATCCATTTTTTGTCTTATTTTCCTAGTTTCCATATTCCACCTTATGGAAGTTGTCCTCCACACATCGAAAGTGGTCAAACTTGCTAAATTTGAGTCATGGAGTTCTTGGGAAACCACTTGGAATCAAAACTTCTTTATTCCTGGCCTTCCTAGCACATGTCTTCTTTTTCTACTTTATTGCCTGCTTTTTCTGAGTTTTAAGGTAATTGGGAAAGTTTGACTAGGTGAAGCTAACTCGTTTTTTGTCCTCATCATCCTCCACCCTTTTATCCTAAGAAAAGCATGTATGAATTGTCCTTCCATCATCTATTATATTTCCTAATTGATTTTTCCAATTCGTGAGCTCCTAGATAGATTTGGAAACTGCTTTATGCACCTACGGGGGATTTGCTTAGATTTAGTAAGCCTGCTTTTGACCAAATTTGAATGGAATCCTTATGCATTCGAATCTTTCATGTAATTATTTATTATGGCAGCCTATGACTTCGCAGGGTTGGATATTGTACACTTATTCAATACAGATTAGTGTTCTGCTCCATATTCAGTCTCCTTTGTGTGTAATTTGCATCTGTAATTGGCAATTTTTGTGACTGTAATTGTTCTAACACCTGGGTTCAATTTACACATGGTATCAGAGCCTTTTTAGATCAATTTCTCTCCTGCCAATTTGTTATTGCAGGTTCGACATCATTGACTGGGAGCATTCTGCTGACTGAAGGGACAATTTTTGAGCTATGGATCAATCTCAGAAGATCATCTTGACTCCATTTAACTTCTTTGAATGGAAAGAAGAGATGGAGATACTGTTGAGAGAGAAAGGACTCTATAGAGTGACTATGGAAATAGAAGCAGAGCCCAATGCAACTGCAGAGAAAATTAAATGGCATAACAGGAGGGATGAGGCCTATGGTCTCCTGTGTCTGAGCATATCCATAGACCTCCTTTTCCATATTTATGGATTGACATCATGAAATGAAGTATGGGAGAATCTTGTTGAGATTTTTGGCAAGACAAATGAGATGAGGGGACATCAAATTGAAAATGAATTGATCTCCCCGATTCACAATAGCTTTGAATCCCTGCAACTCTATTTTTCCAAGTTCAAATCCCTTATTTTGTAGCTAAAACAGTGTGGGATCGAAAAGAAGGAGGAGAAACTAGTTTTGGCCATACTCTCGAAACTTGGCCCTAAATATTTAGTGTTTGTATCGACCTTCCATGCCACAAAGTTGATAGTTCGAGCCTAGAAAATGCCTAGCCTTGCATATTTCATGGAATCTCTCACACAAGAACAAGATAAATTGGTGATGATGGGCACCATCAAACCTTCCAAAGACCAAGCTCTGGTTGCTGGAGATTCGAGGGTGGATTCAAAAATAAAGATGACAGCTAAGAAGCCACCTGAGCAAAAGAGAGACAAGAACAAGTCTCCAGAGGAGCCCCAAGGTTCCAAGAAGAACCCCCAGAAGAAGAAGAACAAAGGAGAAATGAGAAAGTGCGCATACTATAGTAAGGGAAATCATCCTAAAAGCTCCTTCATGAAGAAGCAAATTGACATGCTGACCCAACTCTTGGAGAATAATGGCATCTCCCTTCCTGACAGCTCAAAGAAGAGGGAAGGAGGATCAAATTCAGAAGACAAAGAGAGAGTTCATGCATTAGTTGCTGGCACATCAAGCTCACCTAGTTTCATCATTGATTCTGGAGCTTCAAGACATATGGTTTCAACCAAGGAGGCATTCACCTCACTTGACATGTCGAAAGGTCCACCAATTATACTGGGAGATGACTCTCTCACTGAAAGTTTGGGCAAAGGGAGGATTGATCTTGACCATGGTAAGTTCAGCAATGTATTGTATGTTCCAGGTCTTTCCTCTAACCTCTTATCAGTGTATCAGATGACCCACACAGGGTCTCCAAAGAAGTTCATATTCTCCCCTGATGAATTTGAGATCACATAGATCTTAAGTGGTAAAGTCATTGCAAAAAGAGTTGCGAATCACACTTCGAAGGTATACATGTTCTCACACTTCCTACCTTACTCAAACCCCTCTGCTATTCTGATTCATGCTAATGAGGCAAGAAAGCTTTGGCATGAAAGATTTGGCCACCTCAATTACAAGTATCTTTCTGATCTTAGTGAAAAATAAATGGTCATAGGGTTACCAAAGATTAAGTTTTCCAAAGGAGTCTGTCAAGGTTGCATCTTAGGAAAACACCCAGAGCATAAATTTGAGAAAGCTAGTCATGAGAGAACCTCTGCACCTCTTGAGTTGATCCACAGTGATGTTGCTGGCCCATTTCCTCATATGTCAATGATTCAGGCCAAATATGCATTGACATTCATAGATGAATTTTTTAGGTATTGCTGGGTTTACTTCCTGAAACACAAGTCTAAAGTTTTTGGCCTCTTCAAAGTCTTTAAGGATTTGGTTGAAAACCAGTATGGGAGGAAACTCAAGGTCCTTAGATCTGAAAATGGTGGTGACTATTTCAAGTCTAAGTTCATTCAATATTATGCAGATGCAGGTATTCATATGCAACATTCTATCCCTTACACACCACAGCAAAATGGTGTTGTTGAGAGGAAGAACAGATCACTGAAAGAGATGGCAACATGCATGAGGGAGGCTAAGACTTTGCCACCAAATTTTTGGGTCGAAGCTATAAACTGTGTAGCCTATATCCAAAATAGGGTGCCTCATAAACTACTTGATGCTATGACTCTTTTCGAAGCATGGAGTGGGCACAAGCCAGATGTGACCCATTTCAGGATTTTTGGCTCAAGGGCTTGGGCTAGAATTCCAACAGAAAAGAGGAAGGATTTGTATCCCCAAAGCCAAGAGTGTCTATTTGTTGGGTACTCTGAATATTCAAAAGGGTACAATCTGATCAATTTGATCACAAACAAAGCCTTCATTGAAAGGAGTGATCAGTTCCAAGAAGAGCCTTTAGTAGCAGTGGAAGTTGGAGAATCCTCTTCACCACCAGAACCATTGAATGCAAGTGAAGAGATAGTTGAACTTTCTGATTCTGATATTTATGATAATGATGATTTAATTGCAGATCCTAATAGTCCTACAAGACCAAAATGGGTAGCAGAGACCATTCATGCAGCTAGAGAACTGGCTGGAAATCCTAATGATCCTAGGAGGACTAGATCTCAGTTTGAGAGTGCTCTGTGCATGAAAGAACCTATGTTTGCAGAGAAATGCTATCTGATGGTTTAATCAGACCCACAGACATATTAAGATTCATCAAATGATCCAATATGGAAAACAGCCATGAAATAAGATTTCATCTCACTCCAGAAGAACAACACTTGGGAGCTGGTTGATCTTCCTATAGGAAGGAAGCTAGTTCAGTGTAAGTGGGTTTACAAAACCAAATTTTCTGCTGAATGTTAAAATATGATATAAAAGGCTATATTGGTAGCCAAGGGCAAATCACATGTATATGGCATATACTACAATGAGACCTTTGCACCAGTGGCAAAGATGGACTCCATCAGGCTAGCCTTAGCCACTGCAGCTTCGAAGCAGTGGGATGTACACCACATGGATGTGAAGTGTGCTTTCCTCAATGGAGATCTGACTGAATAGATTTACATGAAGCAGCCTCAAGGATTTTATACTAATCCATCTCTTGTGTACAGGCTAAAGAAGTCATTGTATGGGCTTGAGCAAGCCCCGGGGGCTTGGTATGCCAAGATTGATAGCTTTCTGCTATCACTGAATTTTGTTCAATGCAAGTCAGATCCAAATGTCTATTTGAAGCTGATTCATGGTTCATTAATGATTATTGTTTTGTATGTTGATGACCTTCTCATTACAGGAAGCTCAAAGGATGAAATTGCCTCCTTGAAGGATGCAATGAACCATGCATTCTCAATGACTGATTTGGGATTATTGAGCCAATTCTTGGGGCTCGAGATTTCTCAAACCAAACAAGGAATCAAAGTACATCAGTCCAAGTATGCCTTGGAGTTTCTGAAAAAATTCAACATGAAGGATTGCAAGCCAAGCAAGACTCCCTTTCTTTCAGGAGTTAAGCTTGAAGAAGCTGATTCTTCACCTATGGTAAACAATACACTGTATAGGCAATTGATTGGATGTTTGTTGTATCTTACATATAATCGACCTGATATTTCTTATGTAGTAAGTGTGGCTTGAAGATACATGGATCAGCCTCATGAGATCCATTGGAGAGCATCCAAAAGGATCCTTAACTTTGTTCAGGGAGCAAGGACTCATGGGATCTTCTACAAAGCTAAATATGATCTTGATTTGATTGGGTTTACTGACAGTGATTGGGCATGTGACAACACAAATAGAAATTCAACATCAGGATATGTAATCATGCTTGCTGAAGGACCAATCAGCTGGTCAAGCAAGAAACAAAGTGCCATTGCACTCTCATCTACAGAAGCAGAGTACAGAGGAGTTGTAAATGCAACAACTCAATGTTTATGGTTGCAGGGGTTACTTGGTGAGTGTGGCTTCAAATTAGAATACTCAACTATTATCTATTGTGATAATCAGAGTACCATTTGAATCTGCAATGATCTAGTTCATAGACAGAGAACCAAACACATTGAGATCCATATGCACTACATCAGACAGCTTGTGCATGATGGCACCATTCACCTACTCTTCTGTTCATCTTTAGAACAAGTAGCAGATATATTCACCAAATTTTTTTATGAGAATAAATTCAGCAATCTCAAATCACTGCTGGGTATTGCTGATCATGCTATGAAGCATGAGTGATGACAAGATTTCCAAATTTTGTTTTACTGTCTATGTTTAAGGGAGGACTTTTCCCACTGGGTTTTTGCCTCTTTCCTTGGTCAAATGGACATGCATGTAAAGGGTGACTAAGCCTTGTTTCTAGGCCCTATAATTTTTTGATGTTTTACTCATAAGTCAGGCTTAAGGGGGGGTGTTAGAATAATCAACCCATAGTTAGCTACCTTAGACATTAATTAATCCAATTTTTGTCTTATTTTCCTAGTTTCCATATTCCACCTTATGCAAGTTGTCCTCCACACATCCAAAGTGGTCAAACTTGATAAATTTGAGTCATGGAGTGCTTGGGAAACCACTTGGAATCAAAACGGCTTTATTCTTGGCCTTCCTAGCGCATGCCTGTTTTTTTTGCTTTATTGCCTACTTTTTCTAAGTTTTAAGGCAATTGGGAAAGTTTGACTAGGTGAAGTTAGCTTGTTTTTTGTCCTCATCATCCTCCACACTTTTCTCCTAAGAAAAGCGTGTATGAGTTTTCCTTCCATCATCTATTATCTTTCCTAATTCATTTTTCCAATTTGTGATGTTGGAGTAGGGTCCCGCAGTTACAAGAAAAGTTGCTACATCGGGACAGGGAAGTCAAAGAAGAACAGTACCCGAGCGGTCGAGAAGAGAGAGCTCAACCACTGCACTTAAGGCAGCGGGGAAGATAGGAGGGATAAACTACCCTCATAAAGGAAAAGGAGAAATGGGCCGAGGCATTGAAGACGAAGGACAGAAGTGGAGCGACCGAGGAAGCGGTGCCCATACCCATGATCAGCGCTGAGAAGCATGGAAGACTGCAGAAAGCTGTGGTGTGATGAAAAGCGGCAGTTCAAGTACAGATAGGCCGACTTTCACAGTTAGGGTTTTTGGGATTACTATTGGGACAGGCCCACAATGTTGTAATGGAGAGACCTTCGGGCTGCTTATATAAGGATGAATTTTGTATTGTAAAAGGTTAGACATTTGGGTAGCTGTTTAGACAGTTAGACAGTTAGCCTTCTGAGTCATTTAGCTAGCTGAGTGTCTCTAGTGTCTCAGTATTGTAAGAGTTAAGCTCTGGTTCTGTTATTCAGTCAGTAGTTATCTTACTGTAACCAGTAGTTGGCTCTAAGAGCATGTATGTAACAATCCACAGGGATTGAACAATCAGCAAGGATTGAGAGAGAGAGAGAGAGAGAAGAAGAAGAGTATATTGTAAGAGAAGGCAATATAAGAGAAGATATCTAAGAGAGAAGGGCTCCTGGTGGTGTGCGCAGAGTTTCCCAGAAGATCTCAAGCTGCATATCAGGTTGCAGCAGAACTGTGTTTACTCTCTCAAGATATAATATAAAAACTAGTTCCCGTGGATGTAACTTTCCCCCTGGAGGTGAACCACGTAAAATCAGTGTGTTGTGCGACTATTCATGTGACTGTGCTTTATTTATCTGTTATCTGTTATTCATTACATGAACTTTACTACCAGTTAATGAATGAGTAAATGTATGCTATCTTTAGTTACAGTAGCGTGGAATATTACTATGAGTAGAATCTGTTAAGTATTCTGTATACGAGTTCTCAGTACTTGATGCGCGATAGTTGCAGTTACAGTGTTAAGTGATTTCTGCATATCAGTTCAGCAAGTTGAGTATAGTTGATGTTAAGTGTATTAGACTGTAGGAGTCTAAGTGAGGCTGTTTAAGCTTAACTATTATACTATGAGAAAATCCATTGGACCATGAGAGTCATATTGAAGCCTTACCGTAAAGGATATCACAATATAGAAAGGCGATACCACACTACTGGAGGAGCCGCAGTGTGACATATCGCAGGTTAAGAGCCGAGCAGAGGAGATAGTTTATGCATTGTGATAGCATCGGCGATGCGATAAGAGATCGCTCCCTCCCAGGACCAGCGAGTAAGAAAGGTCACCATCGTAGAGAGATCCCATTGACTAACAAGAGTCGCGCGACCACCAGGATGCTACAAAACCTGACTGAGGACACTTGATTCCTCTGCCAACGCATCCAAGATCACTTCGGGTGAGACTTCAGACCGTTCTGCGGTCTGTCTCCGAAAGGGCCAGTGAGCTAGGGGTTTTGTTGGTACATTAAAGGAAACCTGGGTCTTCCCAGAGAGACCAACAAATGGTTCCGTTGCTGGTTTTGAAAAAACTGACGAGCTAATGTTCTGTTGGAATCCTAATAAAGAAGAACTTAACCATTGGGTTGAGTCTCAGGAGAAAGACTTTGCTAAAAAAGAAAACAAGAGTCCTAGACTGAGTACAAAGGACTGGTTACAAAAACATATCTTCACTGATATACATACGATATTTTTTGCGAACTATGGAAATGAGTTGTACGACTAGTTATTCAAGAAGAAAAGAAACATTGTCTAGACACCGGAGCTGATTCAGACTGTGAAAAGCGTTGATAATCCCATTTCGCGGACAGTAGACTTCTGGCTTGCAAGTTTGTTGGAAAGCTTCGTTACAGAGTTTGCAGTCAATTAAAGAAAGAGCTTCAAGAAAGCAGAGAGGTACTTCTTCAAGGGATATCGTGGTAAGTACCTAAGCTCTTTAAACTTGTCCATTAAGATGTTATTACATGAAAAAGGAGTAATGGATATAGTCTTAGATGAATAAGTAAATAAGTGTAATGTCACAAGAGTTTGAAAGTGACTTTGATGAAATTGGATGTACATGTAGTGGTAAGAAATATAAAGTAGATTTCAGATCTTCTCTCTTTGAAAACAGTTCAGACACTACTAGAGAACAGAGTCCAAGTAATATAGAGAGAACAGTAGAGGGTATCCCTTACCACCCTTATACCCCACAGAAAGCAACCGGGACTCAGAATAATCCCGCAGGAACTACATCTAGTAGTTCACATACAGTACATACTACCGCTACATCACCTACACCTACACCGCCGAGTGGTAGTAATACAGTAAACCAGCATCCACCACGTAGAAACAGAATGGGGGATGACATGAAACTACCTAACTTCAAGGCTACAGGGGCAGAAGACCCGAAACAACATTGGTTCTTATGTGAAGCCGTATGGACCATTAAAGGGATTCAGGATGATCATATTAAACTTGTCCAGCTGGTCACTACACTTAGAGACAGAGCCTTAACATGGTATATGAAGTATACCACAGCACCGGGCAGAACGCTCGTACAAGTCAGGACTGCCATGATTAAAGAATTTAAGAAACCTAAGTCTGAGTCACAATGCATTACAAAGCTTAAAGACATTAAACAATTACCTACAGAGTCAGTATGGGACTTTGATTAGAAATTTAAAGCCCTCATAGACCAAGTCAGTTTTGAGTTTGCGTCAGAGCAACATAAGGAATGGTTTATCGAAGCACTGCTCCCGTACATCAGACTTCCATTAATGCAACAAAGACTCTGTATGCAGGATGAAGTGTTAGAGATGGAAATGAAACTAGAGGCCTCACCTCTAGCTGAGACTAGTATAGGTATGAAAAACCTACAAAACCAATTAGCTAATCTCACGTTACAGATGCACGAGATTAAGAAAGGGAAAGAGATTGCACAAGATCTATGGTGTACCAAGTGTAAAGCACAGGGACATACTAAGGATAACCGTCCAGTATTTGTTGAGTATTTAGCAAGTGGGGCTCCTAACCCCTTATTACAAACTCAAGGGCCGTGGTGTGAACTCTATAGAACAAGAGGACATCGACCACCGAAATTCCCTTTACTTCAAAAATTTGTACAGACCCCTAATAACTTATATTGTAACTTCTGCAAGTCAGTAGGTCATGATGAACATAATTTCCGAGCTTGTGATGTCATGGTCGAGAGAAAGCATGACTTGTACAGAGTCTAGACAGAAACACCTGGTCCAGCAGCAGGACCATAGCATGAACCAGCTCGTGATGGCCGTGGAGGAGGATTCAGAGGATGAGGCCATGGAGGAGGCTTTGGCCGTGGTGAAGGCTTTGGTCGTGGCCGTGGACCTATTACTTGTTACAATTATGGAATTGTAGGACATTATGATAGGGATTGTCAGAACCCTACTACGACATGTAACTATTGCAAGTCCTATGATCACACTATAGAAGAGTGTCTGACCTTGATAGCCAAGATTAGATACCCTAAGCCATCAATACACCAGAACATCCAACTTATCGCTGCTGAGCAGAAAGAGCCAGAACCAAGAGTCAATGTTGTGACTCGCAGTGGTGCTTCTACTAGTCAGACATCGCAGGATGCAGAAAAGAACACAGGTCCGGAGTGGGTGCGCAAATCCACTACTAAATTAACACCACTCAACCTGAAGAAGAACAAAGAAACATTCCAGGAAGCTCAACCTTTATTTGATGACCCTACATCATTAGGATCATAGGTATTGCCGTGTAGGGACATACCGCAGCAGCAAACACATTGTGACGTTAGTCCTGTGCAGACATCGCAGGCTACCACATCGGGAATATGCGAAGAGGATGAGTCGACAGGAAGTGTACAATCCTTCCTATGGAGTTGCTTGAAACTTGTTAGAAATGAGAAAGCTATCGGAGAGCTTTATTGCATCATAGATCAGTGTCAGCCATCTTCTTCCGTGAGCAGTGCGCAGTGTGCTGTTCATAATATTATGGGCCATAACAAAACATGAAGAGAGATGAGACTCATAGCACAAGTTGGAGAATTTGAAATGGATGAGGTAATCCTAGACTTAGGATCAGAGGTAAATGTTCTGACTATGCAGACATGGGAACAGATGGGTAGCCCTAAGTTAGCTAGATCACCTATCCATCTGCGACTAGCCAATCAGTAGTGGGTATCACTACTGGGTCGATTACCACAGGTACCAGTTGATATCGATGGAGTCCACAGCTTTGCAGACTTTGAAGTTTTAGAGATCATTGGCGATAGTATACCATATCCAGCTCTACTAGGTATTGATTGGGAAATCGATAACATGGCTGTTATCGATTTAAAGAAAAGACAAATGACCTTTGAGGATAGTTAGATCCAGGTCATCGCACCGTTGGATCCTTTCCAGGGTCCTCGCTATATTGAACCTATCCGAGCAGAGGAAGAGGCACGCAACATGGAAAGCCTCTATCAGATGACGGCTAATTAGAGTGATTACATCAATCTGACCACAGAAGGAAACATCAGTTGGCGATGCGACAGCTCATGCACATTAGATTCAGAGGTTGGTCTATAAAAATGGCAGGACAGACTTTACGAAGTCTCAGTGAACAGATGTGCGTTTATGACTAAGTCACTACGATGGATTGGCACAGGCATTATTGATATTCCATCATTTCATGGCTTAGAGGATGTCAATGAATTCTTACAATAGTTTGAGCAGGAAATTCCTCAGGAGTAGAGGTTGACAACTATGGACCTTGCAGTAAAAGCCACACCTGCAAGATGGTGGCATGCACATAAAGAACATATCGCATCATGGGATGACCTTAAGAGATTGATGGCGATCAGGTTCTCTAACGACAAGGAACCCTTACAGTATAAAGATACAGGAGAAAGTGACCCCAGGTCACATATTCAGATTTGTGAATAGAATTGGTCAGAAATTCCAGAGGATGAATGGGTTCACCTATTCATTCACACTTTAGACACAGTTCCAAGGAACTGGTACACGGAGACCGAGTTGCGTAGAGGAACCATCACATGGCCATTTATGATAGATAGCTTTTTACTCACTTTCACTTTTGAATCTGAGTATCCAAGTATTGATTAGGCCCTGGACGTTATAAAGACTAAGATATTTGATGACTATACCCAATCAGTCTCAGCTCAATCTGATTGGGCTATCCAGTTGCAACATGTGGTAGAGTGCTACAACTTCACAGTAGAGCCAGATGATGAGGATGAGAATCCTCGCAGCATCAACATTCCAGAGTCAGAAGGGACTCGTGATGTTGATGGACCGAAACTCGAGATCCCAGCTATCACAGAACCTATCAAGATTAAAAAGATCAATATTGGCACAGAAACAGAACCAAAGTTTGCCTCTATTGGAGACTATTGGGACGATGAAACAGTAGGACACATTGCAGATCTTTTACATGACTATCAGGACCTATTTCCCACTAAGTTCACAGAGATGAAGGGAATAGTAGGAGATCTGGGAGTAATGCAAATCCCATTGAAAGAGGATGCTAGGCCAGTTAAGCAGCGTCCATACAGATTGAATCCTCGCTATAAAGAAAAAGTTAAGGATGAGTTCGATAAGATGCTAGCAGCAGGCATCATTGAGCCAATATAAGAAAGCGAATGGGTTAGTCCCATGGTTTTGCAAGAAAAGAAAACTAAAGGAGAAATCAGGATTTGTGTCGATTTACGCATACTCAACGATGCATCACTCCATGACCCATTTTCGACACCGTTTACTGATGAAGTTTTAGACAATGTGGGAGGACAAGAGGTCTACTCCTTCACTGATGGCTTTTCAGGCTATCACCAGATCATAATCCATCCAGAGGATCGACATAAGACCACCTTTGTGACAGAATGGGGCTCATTCCAATATACGGCAATGCCCTTTGGTCTTAAAAATGCACCAACTATCTTTTCTAGAGTAGTAGTTGCTGTATTCAAAGGATACATCCATAAATTCTTAGAAGTCTATTTTGATGATTGGACTGTATTTGGATTAATCGACAAGAATATAGGAGATCTAAGGCTCATGTTAGAGAAATGTAGGCAATATCATATTTCTCTTAACTTGAAGAAATGTATATTCTGTGCACCATTTGGTATTTTGTTGGGTCACATTGTTTGCAGACAAGGCTTGATGGTAGATCCCGCAAAGATTGCCATCATTGTACATCTCCCAGCACCAAACTCAGTGAAGTAGTTGAGGACAGTACTTGGTCATACCGGATACTATAGAAAATTCATCAAGGTTTATGCAAAGATCACAACACCTATGGAAAAGTTGTTAAAGAAAGACATGAAATTCCTATGGAATGAGGAATGCTAGAAAAGCTTAGACACACTTAAAGAGAAGATGGTTACAGCACCCATATTAGTATTCCCATATTGGAACAAGCCATTTCATGTTCATGTGGATGCATCTGGCATCGCACTGGGCATTGTCTTAATGCAGCCAGGAGAAAGGGGTATCGATCACCCGATTGCGTATTCCAACAGAAAGCTATCTACAGCAGAAAAGAACTACACCACTACATAATGAGAAGGATTAGCTATGGTGTATGCTCTTTAGAAGTTCAAACACTACCTGTTGGGTGCCCCATTCAAGATGTTCACTGACCATTCTGCTTTAAAGTACTTGGTCAATAAACCAGTGTTAGGGGGACGAATCTGTAGATGGTTACTTCTATTTCAGGAGTATGATTTTGAAATCATTGTAAAACCAGGAATATTAAATGCCGGACCGGATCATCTATCACGAATAAATTCAGGAGAAGAACCAAGTAATTTAGAGGATAATTTTCTAGATGCGCAATTGTTCTCCATCCAGATTGCAGATGAGTATTACGCAGACATTATCCACTTTCTCACTACAGGGTGGGCACCCATTGACTTCACTAGGCAGCAAAAGAAACAATTAGTTGTGAAAGCAACAGACTTCACTTTGATTGCAGGACATCTATATAAGTTAGGTCCAGATGAAGTCCTGCGCCGATGCGTGATGCCGCATGAGAAAGAGGCCATTATCAGAGAAGCACACTCAGGTACCGCAGGAGGTCATTTCACAGGAAAGCCAACTGCTCAGAAAATCCTGACAACAGGGTTATGGTGCCCTACTTTGCACAAAGACACTAAGGAGTTTTGTAGATGTTGTGATATCTGCCAGAGGTTAGGAAAACATTCGTGGAGAGATGAAATGCCGCTGCGACCTCAGATTACACTGTGGGCATTTGAAAAATGGGCTATAGATTTTGTGGGTCCTATCAACCCACCAAGAAAATGAACTGGTGCGAGATACATCATCCGAGGAACAAAATACCTCACTAGGTCGGCAGAGGCTAAAGCAGTAAGGAATTGCAATGCTGCTACAGCTGCACAGTTCATCTTTGAAAACATCATTAGTAGATTTGGATGTCTAGTAATTTTGATGAGTGATCAAGGCACACATTTTCTGAACTGCACTATTGAGGCCTTGACGGAGGAATTCCATGTCCAACACCATAAGAGCACTCCCTAACATCCTCAAGCTAATGGTACGATGGAGGATTTTAATAAGATTCTAGAAAATTCCCTTACTAAGATCTATAACAACCAAAGAAATGATTGGGACCTCAGGGTTAATGCTGTATTATGGGATTATAGGACTACATGCAAGAAACTTACAGGACACACACCTTTCAGCTTGGTGTATGGACAAGAGGCTATTATGCCTATGGAATATATTATTCCCAGTTTAAGATTTGCTCAAATTATCGAGATAGCTGATACAGATACGATGAATGAAAGGCTAGCGCAGCTGCTTGCCTTAGAGGAAGACAGATTCATCATAGGATTCCATTAGAAAGTGCAGAAGGCACGAGAAAAATCTTGGCATGACAGACACATCAAGAGAAAGAGTTTTCAGAAAGGATACCTAGTGCTCCTGTATGACAGTAAGTTTGTTAAGTTTCCAGGAAAGTTCAAGACACATTGGTTCGGGCCATATCAGATACAGATGTTACAGAAGGAGCTGTCGTTCAGCTTAGCAAACTGAACGGGGAGCTTCTTCCTACGTTGATTAATGGTAGTAGGCTCAAGCTTTATAGTGATAGCCACTCCACCTCCCAGCACTAATATAGATAGTTTAAGTAGTGCAGATGTCCAGTGTAGTTGAAAGGAGGCATCGCACCAGGAATGAGTCTACACAGTAAAAAAAAAAAAAAAATCCAATTATGAGCAATCGCATTAGAAAAATTATGTTGCACAAGACATAGGATGCTTGCGGAGTTCATACCGACACTTTGGTTTGAGATGATGCAGTGAGGATCGCAGAAATGCGATGTTCCCCATGCCACATAAACCATTTTGAAAAGAGACAGAGGGCCAGCCACTTCACCTTCTGACAAGCAGTTAATGTAAAAATGACCGGTATACGATTTGGCAACAGTATAATGATTTTTCCAGATTTGCTAAATCTTCAACGTGATCGGTGCCTGCACACATGTTTCGAGGGAAATTTGATCGGATTTCAGCAATTAATGAAGATCGAAATGATGGGTATTTTCTTGTCCATGCAATTAATACCACCGACGGTTCCAGCCTAGATGACTGTTGCTACAGAGATTATCACCTTCGTTATAAATTCGAAGATCATTCAGACAGAAGGGTTATTTTTGTGATTTCTGACAGTTAAAGAGAAATTTAAATATTTTTCCCTATGAAGAGGTAACCCAGTTATAGAGTGCTAGTTTACCCCAATTTCGCAGCCATTTCCAGTTCAGAGTATTGCATCGAGTGGTCTCTGTCCGAGATGGAGCCCTTAGAGGACATTGTGCATAGATTCCAGCGTGGTGGCCTCAGGTCTGCTATGACGATGCCGCGTAGGGTTGTGAAATTAGGTACATCATAGTTCAGACAGCCTCTAAGGATGAGGAGCCAAGCACAGGATGTAGAAGATATCATCAAATTCTTTGCTGCAGAGAAGCAAAAAGACGAGCCGATCACTGAAGATAAGAAAGTAGAACAGAAGAATGATGAAAAGAAATCTCCAGCCAGGAAGAAAGTAAAAATGAGAAAAAGATGGCAACAGGAGAAGAAAGATGACCTATCTCATCCCCTAAGAGAAGAACAAGAGATTGCAGGGGCAAAGAAACAAAAATATGAAGATCAAGGCAGCATGAAAACCTGGAGCGATTTGCTGAGAAGAAAAGTGAAAGGGGAAAACAAACCAACAAGGAGAACTTCAAAATACAGACAAAGGTTTGTTCTCGGAATGGAATTCATGGTTTGTATAATTTTCATATGGAAGGATCCAGACTGAGTGAAATGTTTTAGAAGGCTGGAAGATATAGATTTATATCTTCTTTGGGATGTGAGTTCTAAATCTAGCTAGAGAGGAGTTCTCGTGATACCAGGGATTTGAATCCTTGTGATGAACAAATGGATGGTAGGTCTTGCAAGCGACGAGAATGAAAGCATGAAAATAAGGGAAGGAAAGGTAAGAGAGACCTATGAACTAAATTTATAGAAGACTCCAGCATTAGTCAAGCTATGCTTGAAATGGCACAAGAGTGTGTCGAAGCTATGAACAACGAAGTCGCAGGACTTCGAGTGAGACTCGCAAGGACTTCGCAGGTAGCCAAGGAGAGGCTACAGCAGGAGAAGCCAACTGTTAGTGGCTCAGGGACAAGCCACAAGTAAGTGTTAGGGGACTGTTGGAGGAGGGTCCCGTAGCTATAAGAAAAGCTGCTACATCGGGACATGGAAGTCAAAGAAGAACAGTACCCGAGCGGCCAAGAAGAGAGAGCTCAACCACTGTGCTTAAGGCATCGGCAAAGACAGGAGGGCTCAGATACCCTCATAAAGGAAAAGGAGCAATGGGTCGAGGCATTGAAGATGAAGGATAGAATCGGAGCGATCGAGGAAGCAGCGCCCATACCCACGATCAGCGCCGAGAAGCGTGGAAGACTGCAAAACGTTGTGGTGTGACAGAAAGCGGCAATTCAAGTACAGATAGGCTGACTTTCACAGTTAGGGTTTTTGGGGTTACTGTTGGGACAGGCCCACAGTGTTGGAATGTGTTATACACCTGAATGGCACCTCTCCATCCGAGTGCTGATATCCCTCATGTCGGAACACAAAAGGACACTTATGGATTGAGGTTGCCCATATTCACTATACCTTGGCTTATGATGAAGTGCATTCCCTATATACCTAGCTGATTACTTTTCCATTTTTGTCATGTTGAGTTGTATTCGCGACTCTCTATATTGACAACTCGCGCATCATTCGTGAGTCTCCTATACAGCAAGTCACGAATCTTTATATTCGCGGGTTTCTCTTCTATAGAGTCGCAAATCATTCGTGGGTTGCTCTACTACAGACCCGCGAATGGTTCCCTCAACATTAAAACACAAAACCACGCGCTAATGGAAGATTAGTTTGCTCATTTAACTTAATCTTCTTAACTACCATAACCTCCCTAACCTTCGAGAACTGCCTCATTTCATCCATATAAATAGAGGCCTTGGGGAGGGTGTTGGATAGTCATACTTGGAGAGAAAAGTTATGCTGGTGGATTGTCTACATAAATCTTTGGAGCAGAGAAACTCAGAGTCCTTTGGTGATAGAGGAGTCCTTGTTCAGACATTGGGTTGTAACCTAAACTCTTTCTATTATTGTTAATAAAGATATTACTTCTTCCATATGTGTTTCATATCTTGCGGATGGGTAAATGTTTACATTTCAATATGATATATGGTTTGCTTAACCTGCATCTATATATATGAATCATCTTGTGTCTGGAAGAGTGTTTATTAATAGGTGAAGGAGGAACTATCCTGGAGACTTTGGAAGTGGATCAGAGAGGGAGAAGATAGCAAGGATCAACCTTCGTTTAATACAAGTAAGTCCTTCTACTTTCCTATTTCCTATTATGTGCTTTCAGAGTCAAATTGTCTGCAATATATGAGTATGTTGGTAACCCCCCAGACCTAGGTTATTAGGTGAATTATCCTGTACAACAGAACTGGCGACTCCGCTGGGGAAGCCTAGTCTGCTTTAGGTCTTTTTCTGTCTTCCTGACCAGTGTTTGCTTGAAGTCTGCTTGTGATTTTTATCCTGCTTCTTAATTTCTTCAGCATTTGAAAGTCTTGGGTCTTTTTTCTCTGTTTTTGAAAAATTTTATACCCATTCGCGGGTTGCCCTTCTGGACAGTCGTGAATTTTGAGTTGCATTCGCGGGTTGTTCTATTGAACAGTCACGAATCATTCGCGACTTGTACTGCTACACAGTCGCGAGTACTCCTGGAAACTGGGATTTTTGGTGTGAAAGTTGCTTGTTCTTTTCCTGTTATAAGTCCTGTTTTCTGAGAAGATTTTCTTTAAGAGTGTTGTAAAGTTGTTTTGAATGTCTCAGGTTATCACATCTTGAGTACTTTTGAAAGCCATTGAGTTCTTTCTTACTTGTTCTATTTATTGTTTGCATCTTGAAGTTTCCTAGCCTGTTTGGGTTGTTGGTAAGAGTACCTGAGTCTAGATCAGTGATCAGGGTCTTAGACTCTGTCTTTCTAGTCTCCTTTCTGTCAGTTATTGGTGTACACTTGCCTGTTTAAAGTCTGCTTTGATTTTGTGTCAATGCTTGCACCCAAGCTAGGGTCCTAGCCTGCTTTTCTTGCTAGTCTCTTGGTCCTGTGTGCCTGTTTACTTCAGTTTGTAGTTTTTATACAGTTCATAAGTGTCAAGTTTACTCAAGTAGTGCATTGTAGATGCATAGTACTTTTTTTTGAGTATTTTTTAAAGTGAAAAACAAAACATAGTTAATCTTTTGCATTGTAATTTTTGCATAAAGTAGTGTTTGTTTCAGTTTAAAAAATATTATCTCAGAAAAATACAAAAATATAGGCTAGTTTCTCTTATTAAGTGTTGTTAATTCATCAATACATATTTGAAAAAATGAAAAGAAGTTTATTTTATAGTGTTAGTTTGCTTTAAATGCACCTTTATTTTATTTATTTCTTGCTGAGTCAAAACACCATACAGTTCATCACTTCCGCTTCCTTTGAGTAAAGAACAGCCCTTAAAATTAACGCATAAATTTAAAATCTATTAGTAAGCTTTTATTTTTTAGGGCCTTCCACCTACTAGCTTAGGCTAGGCTTGTGGGATAGGGAGTGTAAACTTCCCACAAGCTATAAACTCAGACGTAGTGGACCATTCATTAGGTAAATCCTTGGTTCTACCGCTGTATCTGGGAAGCTCCTCTCAAACGGGAGTTAAGCACTAGGCCGCGTGGAGGCTTGGACAGAGGGAATAACCCCCCAAATCCTTGTCAAAACGTAACCCAGGAATTTTACGCATCTAGGGATTCTGTCCTAGACAGAGTTTCGGGCTCAGCTACCCTGCCCATGCGTATGAGTTCGGCTTGCGACTGTCCCCCTAGACAGTAGGTATTGCCAAGGTAGCCTTAGTCTCTTGTCTTTTTAGGGCTCATACCTAGGTAAACCGGAAGGTTATTTCTGGTTCACCTTGAACGGACTTGGAAGGTAACCCTTTTGGAAAGTGTAGGAGGGCGGTTGGGTGATTCCTCCGCTTGTGCCTAAGAACCCCTCAAGGACGCCAAGTAACTGTTCATCAGCTTTCTTCGGAAAAGCATATCTTTATAGCCTGTTTTGATTGCTTGAGACTCTAGGATCTTTTTAGTGTATGCTCTGTGGATCTACTTGTGTTTAGTTGGCCTTAGGGTGTGATTTTTTAAAGTCTTAATTCTGGAGGATCAACTTGTTAGAACATCAAGAAGGTTGAGAAACCTTCCTCCTCTCACACCACTGGAACCTCCACCTTTACCCCAAAGGCGGAGATTAAGCACAGGTGGTTCTTTTGAACCAGTAGGAGTAAGTGAGGTTCTTGGTGAACCAGAATTAATAGCTAACCGCTTTGACTTTGACACAGTTGAGGTAGAAGAATTGCAAGCTGACGAGTTTGCAAGAAATTATAATACCCCCTTGACTGATTTGAACGATCCAGTGATCGTCCAGGTTAGGCCTTTTAGTTCACCAATGCTAGGTGTACCTGTAGGTAGAGCTATGTCTTCTGAGGGAGAAAGTTCATTTGTTTTCACCTCAACCCTTCCAGTTGAAGGGGTACTACCTCCCCCGGTTAGTACCCCTAGATCTAGTTTGCCTTCCACACCCTTAACTCCAGCAAGCCGGGTGGTCCAACCACCGGTTTACTCTAACATAGGAAGTATGTCTGGTGATATGGCTACTGGGATTCCTAGTATGCCTACAATTCCTTCTTCCTTCCCTTACACTACCCACAGTGGTCCGGTGGGATCCTCGGCCTTTGTCCAAGGATTCCCTTGGAATGGGGGGCACATACCCCCGTCCAGTCCATACGTAGGTCCACCTCCTTCATATGTAGGAGTGCAGTTTGGTAGCAACACCTCTTACGGGAAAAGCTACCAAACCCCTATTTCGGTCCCATACACGAGCTCTCCCTTCTCTTTATTTAGTGGAGGGATACCTGCTCCAGTTTTTCATACCCCAATTTCTATGGGGACGGCCCGAACCACTTACACTGCACCTCCCACCCAAAATCCGATGGCTTACGGATGGAATCCATTCCAAAGCAACATTCCCACTCCACAACCAGTGTCAGGGGGAAACCCCACCTTTACCTATGGGCATTCAGGGGCTGGACCCTCGAATACCCAAGTTGGCACTTCTAGTACACCGGTTAGGCCCAAGCTTCCTTTTCTGGCAACTTTGAACTTGCCAGACTTATCAAAATTGATGAACGATCCGGTGAGGCATGACCCCTCGTGGCCACCTGTTCCCACCAAACTGCCCTCGGACATCCCTAAGTTCGAAGGTAAGGCTGGTGAAGATCCTGGGGCACATGCCACCACCTTCCATCTATGGTGTTCTTCCAACTCATTGAATGAAGATTCAGTGATATTGAGGCTGTTCTAGAGGACCTTGATGGGAACTGCGGCAAAATGGTACATTGAACTGTCTTCTGCTGCTTTTAGTAGCTTCTGGGACCTAGCTAGTGCTTTCCTTAGTCACTTTCAGCTTTCAGTCTGTTACGACTTCGGAACGGACTTGTTGTCCACCTTTAGACAAAACAAGGCAACCCACATCTCGGATCATATCCAAGAGTGGAGGAGGTGAAAGAGCCTTATCAAAGCTACCATCCCTCCTGAGTTTCTATTAGAATGGTTCCTTAAATCTTTATTGCCCTATATATCTAAGGATGTCTCCACATCAGGAGTGACTAGTGAGGAAGAAGCCATACTCAGGGCCTAGCAGTTGGAATTGATTTATTCACAGTCTGGGATTTTATATGAAATCATCCCTGAGGCAACTAGGCCTTCTCATGAGGCCAAGAAACCCAAGCCTGGACCCCATGCCGATGGTGTGGTTGGGTCTGTAAACTCTCCCATTGTAGAGTATTTGAGAAAACAACTTCACAAATGGTCTATCAAACAGTCTACGGCGGAGGCAGCAAAGGCTGCCCCCTCCTCCCAAAGTGCAAATGTTTTTGCAAAAACCTCTTCGAAGGGCAATCAGCAGCCTGGCGGGAAGAAGAAGAAAGGAAAAAAGGGAGAGGGAAACCAAAATCAAAACAAGCCAAAGCCCATGAACAATGCTGATGGGGTTAAAAAGGAAAAGAAGAAAGTCAAGTTTCCTTGTAAGTTGTGCCAAGGAGACCACCTTACTCATCTCTATCCCCTCATGGAACAAGCTCAGAAGCTGTTACAAACGCAACCGCCAGCTGTCCTGAAGGATCCATTTCCCCAAGGGAAGAATTCTGCTTCAACTTCTACCATAGCAGGGGGCAGTCAAACTGCTCCTGACCCTAATTATATCAACATGGTCAGATCCTCAACTTTGTTACAAACCAGGAACAATAACTATGAGAAAGAGACTGATGAGAAGGGTAAAGCTGTAGGTGAACCTTCCAACCCTCTCACTATAGAGAAACCTGCGGAAATAATGCCAAAGATACCCAAAGGTATCTTTAAGAATACTTTGCATAACCCAAATGCCCGAGCTGCTTCTAACTACTCTGTGGTTGAAGACTTGGCCCAGACTCCTTGTGCAATGTTAGCTTTGGAGGTGCTACAGAGTTGTCCCGCTCAGTGGAATTCCCTCTTAGCAGTTCTAGGTAGCATGGACTCTTCGAGTCTCTTAGCGAAATTTAATCTCTCTGAGGTCAAAATTCACCTCCCTTATCATGTAGCTTTATCGATAGATGTTGTCCATGGTGGTAAGACCATTGGACGAGCAGTTGTTGATGAAGGAGCCTCTACTTGTGTCATGTCCCTGGCCTGTTGGAAAGCTCTCGGATCCCTAGAGCTGGTCCCATCAACCACTTTACTTACTGCTTTTGATGGAAGGTATTTCCGTCCACATGGTATCCTACCAGCTTTCGAGATTAAGTTGGCTGGAAAAGCAGTCTCTGTTGAAGTCGAAGTGATTGATGCTCCATTGGACTACAATTTGCTTCTGGGTAGGAATTGGACTTGTGCAATGTCTGCTGTTGCATCTGCTGTCTTTCATGTCGTGGTTTTTCCACATGAGGGAAAGCTGGTCACAGTTGACCAACTTGATTTTACTCGTAAAGGCCACTTAGAGTCTAAAGATTCCACTGTACCATTGGTTGATCAGGCCAAACCTGCTGCACAGAGCTTGGGGGCTGGACTGTATGCATCATTGATGGGCACATTCGATATTCCAGCTCCAGTCCTTTATATCGGTTCTACTACTGTAGGGAAGTCCATTGATTCGGTGGTCGATAGGATTGATCCTTGGGTCCTCCCAACCCCTCAGGTACCGGAAGTGCCCTTATCTGCAGTGGAAGTGGCGTATCAAGCTATTACCCAAACCACTGTAGATCCCATTCCAGATCCTCTTACAGTCTCAGATGATCTGGAAGAAGTTTATATGCCTGCATGGGCAAAAAACTCTTTACATTCCATAGATTGCTTAGACACTATTTTACCTTCAGATGAAGCTATTCTGGAAGCTATGTGTTCACGTGATAAGATATGTGAGGATCTTCATCACCGATCTTATTTCCTTCCAGAGCTAAGCAAGATAGAAAACCAAGAGTTCCATGTGAGACTGTCGGATGATGTTGATACACCTGTCAACCCTTTACCTAGGGAAGGAGTGTTTGCCGAGGGGAATATGGCAAACATTTCTGCTACTATACCGATCAACATCTCCGTAAAACCAGATGTCATGGAAAATATCTATATAGGTGCAAGCTGCTCTCCGGAGGAGATTGCCATTTATACATCCCTTTTCAAGGAATTCCGCGATATCTTTTCCTGGTCATATGAGGAGATGCCAGGCATTGATCCATCTATTGTTCAACATGAGATCCCAACCTATCCTGATGCTAAGCCGGTGTTAACACCTGTATTTAACAAAAGAAATATAAGACCAAGGGGAGGTAAAATTGTATTGTTTAAATACTTTGGTTTAAATATTATAGTACAAAGGTGACGTAATGGTCTAAAGAGCAGCCAAGTTAGCAAAATCCTAGGCTGTGATCGAAAGGAGGAACCAATCCATGGCTGACACTCCCTCCGCCTTTCAAAACATGCGAGGAGGATAGCAGAAGTTCGGGCCTTTAGCCCCCTGCACAAAATCAAGGGTTACAAATTGATCCGGGGATGATCTGCGGTTCAGAACAAATCCACAGGGAGAAAGCGCAAGTTAGTTAAAGAAATGGGAGCTGGCGGAATCACATATATTCCTCTTGATCCAATGGTGGAGGGACGAGATCGGATCACATCGACGGCTGGGATTGATTCCGCAGCCAGAACATGCACGCAGGATAACCTTCAAGCCATCTAGCAGAACCTATTATTGGCTGCTCGATCCAACAGTTGGAGATCATAGGGTAATATATCTACGGCTAACAATGATTCCAGGATGGAAACTTACGCACCGGATAAACTCACATCGCTCAGTGGAATGTGGTACGTGTCACATGATCGGACGGTTGACAAGCGCTGGGCAATCCCATCAACGGCCGGAAAGAATTCCGGAGGAGGAACAGGCGCAGAGTATAATCCCGGATTGCCCGGCGGAATCGGGTACGCGGTGCTTGATCTGACGGCGTGGAGATGAAGGCAGATCCCATCAATGGCGGAGAGTGATTCCGCTAATCTAAGTTTCCCGACGGATAAAGCGAAGGATCCCAGCCGAATTGAGTGGGCGCCACATGATCCAATGGCCCGCCCGTAAAGGAAGATCAGATCGACGGCTGTGGATGTGTCCGGGACCCAGAGCTGCACGGTAGTTAAGGTCAGACGGCTCAGCGGAATGTGGGACGTGGCGTTTAATCCAACGGTGAGGGGTGGAAGTACGTCACATCGACGGCCACGAGCGACCCCGAAATGGAAACTTACATGGTGCTTAGCGCCAAGATTCCCGGCGGAAAAGGACATGTGGTGTACAATCCGAAGGCCAGAAATTCGCACAGAAGAGATCAAAGGTCGGAAATGAGCCCTGAGGAGAAAGATGCATGGCTGTTAGAGATAAGTAGTGGTTGCGGAAATAAATGCTTCCCATGTGTCTAGTCGGGGCGGTCCTATAAAGGCAGAATTGACCTCTTCTGCAATTATTTTATTGCTCGGGACCCAGCGAAAAGGACCTGTCGATTTGGGCGCTTCCAGTCGTTAGTACCAGACGCGCTCCGAACACGCGCCTTCACAGTGATCCAGGTAGGACCTTGATCCTGTAACTTCTTCACCCAATTATTATTATAAATTGAGAAATGGACCAACAGAGCGAAGCTTCTATGTCTGGTCGGGTCCCGGATGAAAGGGAAGAATTCCTGGTAGATAGACACAGAGGTGTCTGTGACCCTTTCCTGTCTACAGGAAGTGTGTCTGGCAGTAAAGAAAGTTTATGGTCTTATTTTTGCAGGGAAATGATGTTCTGAATGTGTGCAAGTCCTTTTTATACTTTTTTGCCCTGGAGCAAACCCTCCACTTCCCTGAATTTGCCGAATGGTGTGCGGTAAATTATTCTCCGTCTCGGAGGGTCATTGTGAGTCAGTCTGCATCTAGGATATTGTGTAAAATTGATGCTTCAGTAGTAAGAGAAAATATTAGTTTACCCGAAAGTTACCGTGGAAACTGTGAGTCTGTAAATGAAGCTGTCCTTGCCGAGTTTTTCCGAAGTTGCCCAACCGATGCTCGCTCTCGATTCCTGTCAAGTATCCTGAAGGAAGGTCGGTCCCT